>JARFYF010000007.1:25066012-25081314 GCA_030265395.1 Rhina ancylostomus | reverse complement strand
TCATTTAACTGATCATGCATTTCCTTAGAAATATAGAAACGTTTGGTATCCAACCATTTCACAAAGTTCAGAAGGGAGTGGAGGATGCAGCTGGTAAAGATGTTTTAAGTGATTGAGATTTGCACTTTTAAAAAGAGACTGAAAATAATTTTGAGAAAAGTTTTATAAATACACTTTAAATACCCAAACTAGAAAGAAAGATTTGCATCGTGTCTTAAGGCATGTCCTAAAATATTTTTTATTATGAACTACGAAGTAATTACAGACCTGTAAGCAAAAGAAGCATACAATTTTCATGGAATAAGAACCATGTTATTGGTACATGAGGAGAAATGTTGAAACAAAAAGTGGCTTAAAGTAGTTTGTAAAATAAATGCATGAAATATTGAGTGTCTGTGTCTCATTTGATAGGTCAATAAACTTTCTCAAAGGAGATAACCTCTGATAATGAATCACTCTCTTGGTGCTGCAAAGGACCCACACCAGCCAGAGAGTGAAGGAGTGCTTTCCTTTTTAAATCAAAGGTATGCTGTGCTGGTGGGAAGCCTGCAACCTTCATGAAGCTGCATGCTGTTCTCCAGCAAACAAAAGTGAAATAGTTAATTGAAAAGAAAATGCAATGGTGGATAGTAAACTGCAGGATGTTGCAAATATTCACTGGAATAAATGCAATGGTCAAAAAGTTAATGATTGAAATGAACCTGATACCTGTCAACAATACTTAACTTATTCAGATTGCAGCTGTAATTGGAACAAGTCGTATATTTCATGTGAACATTCTCATTAAAGCACGGAGTACATATTGTTCTTTACAGAGATTCAGGAAGGGGAAACCACTTCTTGAGTACACTGAATAGATATGATCTACTGAGAGCCATTTTGCAACCCCACATCTTCCCCTATGACCACCTTCATTCTTTCAATTGTTTGTTCTTTTTTGCATCCCTTCTGCTCTCTCAATCACGCTGCACTCCAAGTGGAATGCCTATCAATGCACCCATATTTGAGAGCAACTAGTCGTGAAGAAGGCCTTAAGTTAAAACGAAGTCCTCAGACTTTAATCCTTGCTGACTTTGGCAACCTTAAAGTCTAGAATCACCAAACTCTTGAAGAAATACAACATCCATAAAAATTCAAATCAGCAACCAACCTGCAAGCAATGGATGATCATTTTAAATAATGGAGGTTGGGGGAGGGGAGGGGAGGGGGGACGGAATCTTTCTCAGTGTTATTCAGTTATGCATTGTTAAGAGGTGACACACCTGGAACACTGAGCTTCAGTATGGAAACACTAATATTAGATAAGTGTTGCACTGATGTTACACACTGATTAATCTCAATCTGTTTATTCTCTGCTGACTTCCAGCAACATTTCATAGACATGCATTAACCCCTTCACCAATTTGATTCACACCAAATGCACACATCAACACTGTAGAAGAATTTATTCAGCACCCATTGAGACCATAGATACAATTTTACTTACCATTTCAAACAACAAACGAACTAATTTCTCAGACTCTCCTCGGTACTTGGAAGTTAATGTGGAAGAGGACACATTAAAGAAAGTTGTACCACACTCTGTAGCCACAGCTTTAGCTAGCATGGTTTTGCCTGTCCCTGGTGGTCCAACCATTAAGACCCCCTAGAAGTAATAATATAGAAAATAAAAATAAAAAATCAGTAAATTTTTTTTTACTCAAAATTGTGTTTGGATGTAACTAAGCTAATTTATCCAACATTCAAATGATACCTTTTTTTTGGCTCATTATACACTTAAATGCAAGATGAATGTTTACTTTCTTAATCTCCTGCTCCAAGTAATAGGACTTCCTGCCTTCCTCAGTTTGAAAAGACAGCTTCAATATTTTGTTTCAACATTATCTCCAATATTTTGTCCATACTTTGCTGGTTTGCAGGGAGAAGTTAACATTGACTAGTAACAACATAAAAGCAAGAATAAAATAGCCCTAAAGCTTGTCATCAGAAAGAGAAATGAAGAATCACATACAAGAAAGTTTGAAGGTAAAAGCTTAGCTTCCTTCAAATAAGGAAAATTGTACCTAATAAATAACCCAACATTCTTTTCAGCTGCCATGTCAAGATGATAAAGCTTAATAAAAGCATAAGAGTGAACTATGCAACTACCTTATAGATGGAATTTTTTTCCAAAATCTAATCAGTTGATCAAAGTGACACTGAGCAAGGGGACCAGATATTTAGAAATAATACCAACTTTGCTCAGTAACTCACATCCTGCCAATATACATGCATGCACAGGCAATTTTCTGCTTCAAATTAAAATATGGTTCCTGTGATTTTCTGTGCAGAAGCATTTATTTTTAATACCTTGTTCCAGATTCATAGCCACATTCCTTAAATTTGTTCTACTTTACACTGAAATTAATTTTGAAATAATGCAAGTTGTTTGAGATTTGCACCTGCTTAAGATTGGAGCATCTATTAACTAAACTGCATTCCTAGTACCATAAGATTCTCTGGCTTGGAAAAATTTTATGCAGCCAAGAGCTCCAATCACCTAAATATTTGTTGATGGCACTCATTTCTCCTTTACTTTCCTTGAACCTCTGCTGCCTCCATACCAACAGAATATATGGCGTTTGTCTACTTAACATGGGAAAGACCAAAACTACTATTACTCAATCCTACCACAGATTTCACCCGTGACACATCTCCATGTATGCATGATTCCCCATAGCTTGAAACCCGCAAACTAATGTGACTAAATGCTGATGTTCCCTGGACCCAATGGTCTATATTCTAGGATCTTTAAAAAAGTGACTGCAGAGATAGTGGATTTATTGGTTGCTATTGTTGAAGGTTCCCTAGATTTTAGAAAGGCCCCAGCAGGTCAGAAAACAACAAAAAGAACCTCATTGTACAAGAACATAGGGAAATGGAAAGAGGAAATTCTAGGCCAATTGATCCAACATCTGACACTCGGAGAATTCTGGACTCCATTATTAAGAATGTAGCAGGAGACTTAGAAAATCATAATACAATTAGTATAGTCATCCTGATTTTATCAAAGCAAAATAATACTTGTCAAAGTTCATTACTTCTTCGAGGGTAAAGAGGAAACCAGTAGATGCACATTTTGAGATCCATAAAGCAGTTGATAAAGGTGCCGCCTAAAGATTACTGTACAAGGTAAGAGCTCAGTGTTGGGGGATGGTATATTAGAATAAATAGAACACTGGCCAAGTAACAGAAAACAGATCATTTTCAGGATAGCAAGTTGCAAATAGTAGGATGACAGAGTGATCAGTCTGAAGCATCAATTATTTACAATCTTTATAATGACAGATTAATTAAACAAAAGTGAAGACAAATTACTTTTCATTAAAGTTAATTCTATTTCACTTAAGCATTTCAATTCCTCACTTGTTTTAGGTCTTTCCAGCCAATTAAAAATTCACTTTAAAAATCTATTTAGTTATTTTGTTAGTTTTTAAATGTCTCTAATAACTATTAATAATCTCTTACAATTTGAACAGTTGGCAAAACCTAGAGAACTGTCAAAGATTTCACAGGCATGGCTTCATCACTGTTTCACTGGAGGCCCTGCTATTGCTCAAGCAACATCAATGCAGTCCAGGATGCTTTGGGTGAGTTAGCTGCCCTTTGATCCAGTTAAATAAAGAGAGACCGCTGAGTTGGAGCCAGTAAGATTTGGCCTAATGAGTTCAAATGATTTTTGTTTTCCTTTGGTAAGTCAACATTTTATGCAACTTTCTTTACCTTTCCATCCTGCTTTAAATTCATAATCACAAATAGAGGACTTGCAGTTAAGTAAACCTTAGGAAAACAAAAAATATAAATAACAAAGGCAATATAATTTAAAAGTACTATTTTGTGAGGTTGCAAATAAACAAATGGTGCAGATTCATGTGTGATGAATATTGTCATCATGATGAATGTTGTCATCAAATGTTGTCAATGATGACAATATTGTCATCGGCATGAAAATTCACATGATGAATATTATGTGCCACGTTAATATAATATTTAAGATATGGGAAACTTGTTTTGAATACAAAAGAAATTATGTTAAATCTTTACCAGTCTCTGGTTAGGCCTTAGCCAGTAGGTTGTGCATAATTCTAGGTACTACACTTTAGGAAGGACATCAAGATAGTTTACCAAGATCATATATGAAATGAAAGAGTTCAGTTATTTGCTATTGCTAAATTTTGAGAACAATTCTCCTTTAAATGTGAAAATTAAGGTAAGGATCAAAGTAGTATTTAAAACTAGGAGTGGTTCTAATGGAACAAACCGGGCTAAACTATTTCTTTTGACAGGTATGGTGCTAAACAGAGGTGATAAATTTAAGATTGCAACAAAAGTAATTTCTACCTTCCATGGTCGCCTTATTCCTTTGAAGAAGTCAGGCATCCACATTGGTAACACAACAGCTTCTCTCAAAAGCCTTTTAGCATCTTCTAAATCAGCTATATCATCCCTGAGTAAAAAAAAAATGAAGATAATGAGTTTTTCCACCCACGACCAAAACCCAAATATTTTCAGAACAGTAGTTTAAAAATATTTCAATACCAGTGCACATTGGGATTCCTAGATATTATATCCCTCTCCAGAACATCAATTAATTCTTTATCATAACCAGTTCCATCAAATTTCTTCCCATCTGCATCTCCTGCTGCTTCCTGCAGATTCCTTTTGCCCTGTAATTAACACAAGACTATTAATACTCTTTTCTTTTGATCTGCAAGTGCAAAAAATACAATGAGTACGTTTTACAACATGACATTAAAAGGCATGTAATCTTATTTTAGTCCTTTCTCATCTCCATTGGGATATGTTCTCCATTGTACAGTGTTCTAGTTCAATTGCATTAAATGGGATGGACTCAGAACTGGCCTGGAGATTCAAGAACTGGGTATAGTGAGGCACAGTGAATGTCAGGAGTAGCAGAAGAAATAAAAATCATTACCAGAAAAGTACACAACCATAGTTGCCCAGCATATCACGCAGTTTCCCATTACAATCAACCCTAATTCAATAAAGAGTGTGGAAGTATATGCTGGAAACTGCACCAGGCATATTCCAAAATAAGCTTCCACATAGGAATACATACATGTCAAAAAGTAAAAAAAAACATGCACTAAACAGAACCAAGCAATCCCACAACCAATCAATTAGATCAAAGCTCAGTCCCACTGCTTCTGAAAGTGAGTGGTGATGGCCATATAAGTAGCCAACAGAAAAAGGCTCCAAGAATATCCCCATCCCCAATGATGGCAGTGCCTAGCAATGCAATGACTAAAGATGAGACTAAAGCATTTGTAAGCAAGGATGACCAGAAGTGCTAAGTGGATGATCCTCCTTGATTTCCTCCTGAGACTCCTGCTATCACAGGAGTCAGGGTTCAGTTAATTGATTCACTCCACGTGATATAAGTAACAGCTGAGGGCAACTGGATACCATAAAGGCTATAGGAACTGAAAACATCCTGGTCCCAGTACTGAAGACTTTCACTCCAGAAAAAGCTGCGCCTTCTGACTGAGTTATAATATCTACCCATTGATATGGATAATTGGCCAACTACGTCCTATTCACAAAAGCAGGACAAGTCTAATCTAGCTAAATGTCACTGGTCTACTTTCAAATCATTGACAAAATGAAGGTGTTGTCAACAGTGCTATCAAGCAGCAATTACTCTCCAAGAACACATTGATTCATACCTAGTTGGTTAATTAGTTTTCATCATGACCATTTGGCCCCAGACTTTGACAAAGCCTTGATCCAAACATGGACCAAAGAACTACAGTTTAGCAGTAGGGTGGGAGTGAATGCCTGACAAAAAGGCAGCATTTGACCAAATGAGTTATCAACGATCCCCAGTAATAATGAAGACAATTGGCATTGAAGAAAATGCACTGATGGCAGGGTGCATACCTCACACAAAGGAAGATAATTGAGAATGTTGGAGGTCAGTTATCCCAGCCCCACAACAACACCACAGTTTTTCCTCCAGGCAGTGTTCTAAGATAAATGATCTTTTTCTGCTTTATCTATGACCTTCCTTCCAGCACAAGGTCAGAAGTGAGATGTTCAGTGATGATCGTGCAATATTCAGTTCCCTTCATGATTCCTCAATGAAAAAAAATTCTTGCTAGCTTACAGCAACACCTACAGAACATTTAGGCATGGATTGATAAGTGGCGTGTAACACAGAGCCACAATAGTGCCAGGCAACGGTCAACTCCAACAAGATAGTCTAACACCTAACCTTGTCATTCAACACTAATAACCAGAAACTCAAATGGACCAGCAACATGTATACCATGGCTATACGAGCAGGTCAGAGATTGGGTATCCTACAATGAGTGACTCACTTTCTGATTTTCCAAAGTCTTTCCACCATATGGCACAAGTCAGGATGTGAAGAATGACACTTTACTTGTCTGACAGCAATGCTAACAACACCCAAGAGGCTCAACGTCATGTAGTCCGCTTGACTGGCACACCATGCACCACCCTAAATGTTCATTCCCTCCAACATGGCTTTACTATGCAGCATCTACAAAATGCAACGTAATTACTTGCCCAGGTTATTCCAACAGCACCATTAAAAGCCATGTCATCTATTATCAAGAAAAGGTGTGGACATCATTTACACTCCCTTTATGTAGTACATTGAGTCAGTTTGGAAACACATTGTTGTTCTTTCATCATCACCAAACCTAAATGCTAGGACTATTACACCAACAGCATTCTGGGAGAACCATCAAGATTCAAAAAGATGGCTTATCACCACCTTTGTGTCGGCAACTAGGGGAAAGGCAACAAATGCTGGCCTTGCCAGCAAATTGAAAAATGATTACCAAACAAACACAAACAGTAAGCATAAAGAGACACTCACCTTTTGCATGTATATGTTGTCAGAATATCAGTTAACTTACCTACATGCCAAGGAACGAATATTAATGTTTCTTTTTATAAAAACATAAATTCTATAATTTTTTTAAAAATGTGGGACAATTTAAAAATCTTTAATTATTTTATTTGTGGGACCCAGTGTCATTATTACAACTGGAAAAAAATTCTATCAACACTAGACCACAAATTTACACAGAATAACAAAATTCCTCTACTGGTTTTGGGATACCCACTTTAATTTTCAAGCAAATAGATTTCAACAAGCATATTTAAATGCTTCAAAATCCCATGCAACTTAATGTTGATTTACCATAAATTACTAAAAATTGTGAGGATCTGCTCTGATGTATCATTTTCTTTTCCTATCTTTTAAGCAATTTAATGAAATTTTAATCTTATTTCACTTCAGGTGTTTTTCTGAAATTAGATTGGCCTGAGTCACCTTAACAATAACAAGAGAAAATTCTAAATAAAGTAAGTGCTTGTCACACAACAAGCAGAAAATTAGAAAGTGGGTGTTTATTGGAACCTTCTTACAAAGTCGAGTTAATTATTTGGTCTTAAGCCAGTTATCTCAGGTATATCCTTGAGGAGGAAGAAGAGAAGCCCAAATTAGAAGCCCCATGGATATATGAAAATTGAAAGATAAGTAAGAAAGATATGATAAGCCACACTCCTCTCACATTACAAGGGAAGGGTTGCCCATGCACTTATAAGATTATCATCCGACAGAGGAAAAGCAATTATGTGAAAAGAAATATGATACAAAACTTACCTGTTTTGAAAAAGCACACGATTCAACAGTTTCAAAATTAACCATCAAAAATTAATAATCATACATAACAAAATTACTTATTGTTAAGCATTGGGTTCTAGAGCATAATTTACAAGCAGTACTACATTTTTACCTTGTCATCTTTCCCTCTAACTCTGGAATCACCACTATACTTGCTGCTAGGCTTTTCAGCTCTACCAGCCTGCTGACCTCGACCTACAAGTCCTCTTGCCTGGACAACTGGTGACTCTTTACGCAAGGGTTTAACCTCACGATTTTGCCGCTTCAGCAAAGGAGCTCTGTGAAGTTCAGCATAACAAAGTATTAGGTAGAACAGTCACACAATCCTATCAGGTGATGACAGAAGTCATCATGTGGTCAGCAAGAGCATAAGAAGTTTCAGTAAAGAGTGGAAAGGTTGATAATTAGCTATTTTAACATATTCAAAAAAATTCAGCTTATTTGATTTCAATGCAATGAAATTTGATATCCATAAGAAAATGTTGCAGAATACCTCTAGCAAATTTTAGTCAATACTGTTCAAAAAGGAATTTGAAATCATATATACACACACACACACACACACACACTCACTCATAATACTTAATTTAATTTTCTATTAACTGTGATCTCTTTAAATGTAAAAACTGTTTAAAATAATTTCTAAAGAACTTCTATGGATCCTATCCATTTGGACCCAATTTAATGTCTCATCCAAACGATTATCCCTATAGAGTCTAATTCACCCAAAACCATTATTTTGATATACCAGTTTTTTAAAAAATAAGAAACATAAAATAAAAATTACATGTCAGCTTTTAAATATCTCTAAAATATTTAGAAAGTTAAAAGTTAGAGCTTATGTCCTGGTACATGTCATAGTGTACCAAAACAAGCTCATTAACTCACTGTGCCAACCATTAGGCACCCACTTACACTAATCCTATTTCACACTACCCATATTTTCATAAATTCCCTCAAGATTCTATCACTCACTTACACAATAGAAGCAATTTAGACTAGACAATTAACCTACCAACTGTTTTTGGGATATGGGTGGAAACTGAGATCTGGCGGGGGTAGGAAACTTTCCATGTGATTGACTACCTAATATGCTAAATAAAAGACGCCAGAAGTCAACAGCTGTCGCTGAGATGAAAATCACATCACTAATACCAAAGTCACATCATTGTAATTCTTATTATTCTTTCATTAAAAACCTCACACTTATTAACCCAATGCTGACGCGACTTTGTGCATAATTTAATTTTCTAGCACATTAATATTCTGTATGGATGTGCTTTTGTAACAATGTTTTCCTTATGATACTTCGGTTATGATACTTAGGTTACCATTAGCTTTCATAGACAGAGAATTAGTGAAAGTGTAATTCATAACTTTACAGAATGAATTACATTTACTTTACACACCTGTGCTCAACTGGAATAGGTGGTGGCCAAATACTTGGATCCCTGGAAGACTCATCTTGCTGAGGTGCAGAGAAATCAGTTGGAGGCTTCTCTACTCGAAAGCTTTCCAAAGTGTTTACAATACTTTTCACCTGCTCATACTCTTCAACTAGCTCCTGCCGCACCTGTAGAACAAAACTCAGCTCTGTGCATAGTTTCTGAGACAGAAATCCTTTGTATCCTATTCAAAGACTAAACATGTTTCCCTCAAAAGTTCTTGAAAATAACCTGAGCACCTTAAAATGATATCACTTTCTGCCATTTATCTTGAAAAATTACACAGGTTAATATGTCCAAAAGGGGCATTTGGTACAGCCTTTTTGTTTAGCACAGCTAATAAATGAATAGGGATATGGTCATAAAATAAACCTCAAAAGCCACATCCAAGCAGGAAAAAAAAGACACGAATCACACACAAGAAGCTGCTTTTCTTGTTCAATATTGGGGAAAAAAAAATTGGTGGGGTGTAAGCTACAGCTGAAAAAGCACATTAAAATGTATGCTGCATGGGCAATCACACCAGTACAGTGCGAGGTTCTCATCAGTATAATTCTATTGGATACATGTACCCCACAGCTGTGGGGGCAATAGAATATGCCTTGCATAATTTGTGTGCACAAGGCCTGCCATCTCCCACCACAATACAATTACCCAGAAGATGAAGGACATCTCAGACTCCCTGCAGCAAATCAGGCTGGGTTAAACTAATGCCAAAGTAAGCCACAAGCCTCCAGGTTGTCTGCATGTATGCAAGGCTCATGCTATTTTCTGGCCTCTAATGAAGGGAACAATGTTATACAGTAACATTAAAACATGCATTTGACTGCACTTTGCAAATTAGCATACATGATAAAATTCATTTTCAAAGCAGAGAAAGTCATTGTGTTATATAATCGAATTTTCATTGTTTCCTTTATCAATCAAGGTGAAAGGTGCACAACTAAGCCATTCAGAGTAGATAAAAACAAATTGCTGGAGGTCAGGCAGCATCTGTGCAAAGGGAAATAGTGTTAACACTTCAGATCCGAAACCTTCTTGTCAGAGCCAAAAGTATCTGTTCTGAACTCGTTGATTTTCACTAGCATTGAAGATCATTACAACTGGCTTTCATACTTAGAATTCAGGATGAATAAAAGGAGACAGGGCTCCAGGAACAATTAAATATACATGATCAACAAACCCAGGCAGGGTGACTATAAACGAACACCTGGCATAACATGCAAACAGTCCATTTTGGTAAAGTACTTAGGGTTCGATTAAAGCAGCCATTTCCAAGTATTTCGATATAATGAAACTTGCTTTATTTGCATAGATATTGCGCAAGCAACAAATATCCCATCAGCCTATTTTACTCCAAGCTAAGATTCTAACCTCAAATCTTATCCATGAAAGAACAACTCCTTTTGTCTACATCCACCTCACTAATACTGTCTACATTAAGCCCCATTTCTCTGTATTTATTGCCATTCCCTGATCCATTCTATTGCTCTTCTATTGGCCTATCATCCTCCATCCTCTATGGCTTTCATAGAGTCATAGAGCAATACAGCATGGAAACAGGGCCTTTCGCCCAACTTGTCCATGCTGACCAAGATGCCTATCTAATTAAGTCCTGTTTGCCTGCTTTTGGCCCATATTCCTCTAAACATTTCATATCCATATACCTGTCCAAGTATCTTCTAAATGTTGTCATTGTGTGTGCCTCAACCGCTTCCTTTGGCAGCTCATTCCATTTAAACACCACCCTCTGCATGAAGAAGTGCTCCTCAGGTCCCTTTTAAATTTTCTCATCTCACCTTAAATCTATGCCCACCAGATTTGATTCTCTTTCCCTGGTAAAAAGACTGTGTGCATTCACCCCATCTATGCCCCTCATGATTTTATACACCTCTCTAAGATCATTTCTCAGTCTCCTATACTCCAAGGAGAAAGATCCTAGTCTGCCTAACCACTCCCTAAAGCCCTTGAGTCCTTGCAACATTCTCACAAATCTTCTTTGCACTCTTTCCAGCTTAATGATGTCTTTTCTAACCAAAACTGTACACAATACTCCAGGTGTGGCTTCACCAACGGCTTGTATAACTGCAGCATAACACCCCAACTCCTATATTCTGTGTCCTGACTGAAGGACAGTGTGTTAGACACCTTCTTCACCACCCTGTCTTCCATTTTCAGGGAACAATGTACTTGAACTCCTAGGTCCCCCTGTTCTACAATACTCCCCAGGGCCCAACCATTCACTGTGAAAGTCCTACCCTGCTTTTACTTCCCAAAATACAACACCTTGTACTTATCTTGATAGAACGCCATTTGCTACTCCTCGGTTCACTTACCTAGCTGATCACCATCTCTACTAAGTAATAACCTGAGCATTAGAGGTAATCAAATTACAAATACATAAATAAGCATCTAATTAAAATAGAACTCAAAGAAATTTCAAAATGGAAATCATACCTGCAACCACTTCACCTTTAATGCTGGATCTCTTATTAAATGAGTGTGTTTCTGAATCTGCTGGATCACTCCTTGGTAGTAAACCATTGAAGAATCATAGTTTCCTAAAAGGGCATACTCTCTCCCTTTCTTTACATTATCATAAATTTCTGCTAAGCTCATGGTGTTCCACACTCCTGCAAGATTAAAAGCATTAGAAAATGAAATAACATGCTTTAGAGTTCACGTTACAACCTATTAGGAAAATTAAGTTTGCAGGTGCACACAAGAAATAGAAGCAGGACTATGCCGTTAGGCCTTTTGTGCCTGCTCTGCCATTCAGTCAGATTATTGCTGCATGCCACTTTCCTGTACTAATCCTATATCCTTCAATTTTCTCATTATCAAAAGGTGTATTGATCTTTCTTGAATACAATCAGGGACTGAGCTTTCACGACCCACATGGATAGGAATTCCAAAATTTCACTACCTTCTGGATGAAGAAATTTTTTTCAGCTGTCCCCTAAATGACCAACCTTTTCTTCTGAGACTGTAACACTCTGTTCTAGACACTACAGCAGGGGAAACAACTCCACATTTACTCTGACAATCCCCTGAAGAATATTATGGTTTCAGTGAGTTCATTTCTTGTTCATCTAAAAGTCTACAGAACATATGTCCCATCTGGTTAATATTTTTTCTCATATGACAACCACCAAATGTCAGTGTACTGCTTTATCCCAAGTATATTCTTTCTTAGGTAAGGATCCAGATCTGTTTACTATATTCCAGATATGATCTCACTATGGTGCAATATAATTGCAATATTAGGATTCTAATTTTATACTCAAATCAGAGACACAAGAGGTTCTGCAGCTGCTGGAATCTGGAGCAATACACATTAAATGCTGGAGGAACTCATCAGGTCAGGCTGCACCAATGGAGGGAAATAAACAGTCGACGGTTCAGATTGAGACCCTTCATCAGGACTGGAAAGGATGAGGGCAGAAGCCAGAATAAAAAGGTCAAGTAAGGGGGAAGGGCACAAGCTGGCTTGTGATATGCGAGTCCAGGTGAGAGGGGGAAGGTAGGTGGGTGTGCAGATGAAAGGGAGTGATGTAAAAAGCTGAGAGGTGATAGATAGAAGAGCCAAAGGGCTGAAAAAGGAAGCCAGTAGGAGAGGACAGTAAACCATGGAATATAGGGAAGGAGGTTGGGAATAGATGGGCAGCTCATGAGGGCAGGGGAAGGGAAAGAGAAGTGGTGAGGGGGCCAAATCCTCTTGCATTAAAGGCCAAGATTCTGTTGCCCTCTTAATTGCTTGCTGAAACTGCATGTCAACTTCCAGTGAAAATCCTTGCAAGAATACCCAGGTCCCTAAAAACACCAACAACTTTCAATTTCTCACCATTTAAAAATAAAAGTTATTCTGATAGTTCAACCAAAGTGGATGATCTTACATTTTTTTCATGCTATATTTCATCCAACAAGTCCTCACCCATTCACTTAGCCTAATGCATCCCTTGAAGTCTCTCTGTATCCTCCTCACAACCCACACTACCATGTAATTCCTATTTCCACAGAGCAAAGGAGGCTGAGGGGTGACCTTACATAGGTTCATAAAATTAAGACAAGCATAGATAGGGTATATAGTCTTTTTCCCCCAGGGTAGGGGAGTTCAAAGATTGAGGGCATAGGTTTAAGGTGAGAATTAAAGGGGATCTGAGGGGCAAGTTTTTCCACACAAAGGGTGGCAGACAATTGGAACAAGCTTCCAGAGGACATGGTAGAGGTGAGTACAATTAAAACATTTTTAAAAAACATTTGGACAGGTACATGGATAGGAAATGTTTAGAGGGCAAATGAAATTAGCTTAGATAGGCATCTTGCTTGACATAGATGATTTGTGCTGAAGGGCCTATTTGCATGCTGTATAACTCTATGAATCTTTCTAAATTTGTATTATAGCAAACTTGGATATATTCTCACTTGGATTCCTCTCATCCAAATCAATGATACAGATTGCAAGCAACTGGGGCTTCTGATTCTTGCAGCACACCACTAATCACAGCCTCCCAACCTGAAAATAACATGCTTATTCCTACCTTGTTTTATGTTCACATTCACAGCCTGTACATTACCCAATACAGTATTATCTAATTTTACATAATGATCTCAAGTGACATCTTATCAATGGACATCTGAAAGTCCAAAAACACAGCCATTGGTTCCCTTTAGTTCCAGCTCATCTTTCCAGTTGCAACCTCAAATAACTCTGACAGATTACTCAAACATGAATTCCTTTTTATAAATCCTTCTTGACTCTGCCCAATTGAATTAACATTTCCAAGTGCAACGTCATTACTGCCTTGACTCCTTTTTGTGCCAAAAATATTCTCCTAACCCTTCATCTCATCCTTTGAAACTATAATTCGCAATTGGATGAACTAACTTGCTAACAGAAAAGTGTTCACAATTGGAAACTCCTCATAAGTTAAAATTTTTTAAAAATATATAAATTTTGCTGCTTCAGTACATAGAATAAAATCAGCACCAATGACTGAAATTACATGATGGGACTGTATGTGTTTAGGCTTCTCTGCTCATTGGTCGTGTACACTTTCATCACAAAATATTGCTCTTAATTCATCGTTAGCAGAAGAATTTTTAAAAATTCTTATAATCAGCTCTGTAACTTCTGGAGATTTCACTGTGAGAAATTAAGTGTGTCTTAAAAGTGTCTTAAAACAAAGATAACCAAGATGATGAATTCCAGGTGGTTTCTTAAATCAGCACGTTCTGGAGGCAACCAGACAGCGTACTATACTCAAATGTCAGCATCTGTGGAAAGATGAACAGAGTTAACATTTCAGACCATTTGTCAGTGGGGAAGACAGAAAAACAAGAGAGCCAAAGACATTTGCCAAGGAAATAAATAAGGGTGTGGAAGCCAGTTTTAGTCAACATCTTATCAAAGACAAGAAGGGAAATAGATATCACTGAAGTTGAATAGGCAAAAGGGACACATGGAACTCCCGCTGTACAGCACTGGTAAACATCTTCAAGATTAGCATTCTTGGAAGAGAAGTGGCAGTCAATTAACCTGTGGTGTATTTCCAGCATATTCTGTTTATGCTTCAGATTTCCACCATCTGCAGCTTCCCTCCCCCTCCCCAACAATCTGTCATTGTACAATGAGATGGATTCAATTAATAACCTCATTGTGAGGGCAGGCCTAGGCAGCAGCGATTGTAATACAATTCAATTTTACATTCAGTTCGAGGGAAAGTAGAATGGGACCAAGGCTGGTATTTTAAACTCAAAAAAAGGGCAATAATGCCAGCATGGAAGCAGACATGGACTCACAGAGTCAGAGTCATTTACAGACTTCTAGTCCATGCCAACCAAGATGTCTGTCTAAGCTAGTCCCATTCCCCTGCATCTGATCCATATCCTTCTGAACCTTTCCATTCCATGTACCTGTCAAACTGTCTTTCAAAAGTTGTTACTGTACCTGCCTCAACCACTTCCTCTGGCAGCTCAGTCCATATACGTACCACCCTCTGCATAAAAAAAGTTGCCCCTCAAGTTCCTATTAAATCTCACCCAAAACAGGTGCTCTCTAGTTCTTGATTGGCCAATTCTGGGAAAAAGACTCAGTGCATTCAACACTATCTATGTCCCTCATGATTTTATATACC
>JARFYF010000007.1:24716510-24727951 GCA_030265395.1 Rhina ancylostomus | reverse complement strand
GCCTTTTCTGCTTGGAGCAATAGAGGATGGGCGGGGGGGACGGACGGACCTGAAAGAGGTGTATAAGATGATGAGAGGCATTGATCAAGTAGATAGTTGAAGGCTTTTCCCCAGGGCTGAAACGGTTGTCACAAGAGGACATAGGTTTAAGGTGCTAGGGAGTAGGTACAGAGGAGATGTCAGGGGTAAGTTTTTTACTCAGAGAGTGGTGAGTGCAGGAAATGGACTACCAGCAACAGTGGTGGAAGCGGATATGATAGGGTCTTTTAAGAGACTTTTGGATAGGTACATGGAGCTGAGAAAAATAGAGGGCTATAGCTAAGCCTAGTAATTTCTAAGATAGGGACATGTTTGGCACAGCTTTGTGGGCTGAAGGGCCTGAATTGTGCTGTAGGTTTTCTATGTTCTATGTTCTACTTCGAGACATCCTGAGATTGTATAGAAACTTTATAGGTGTAAATCTTTCATTTTCCTATTGGAATTTAATGTAATAACTCACTGTGGTTTCCACATAGCACACCCCTCCCCAGATGTCTTGGACAAGAGCATTGGTTATGTTCTGAAATTAGTGAATTCGATGTTGAGCCCAGACAGTTGTGATCTGTGTAGAGTAGTTTCATTTCTTTATACAAATGTTGCAGGCAAAAGTTTATAGTTGCAATTTAGACCCATAGTTAATTTATTTCTTTGTCCCATTATCTTCCTTTTCCTTGCAGTGTCATTCCTTATATCATTTTCTCTATCATCTTCTATCCCATTTCAAGCCTTTCCTTTTGTTCTTTTCTTCTTTCTCTTCTTTCCCTGCTTCTGTAACATGAAAAATTGCTTCTGTTTCTCACTCCACAGATGCATTTTATATTTGTCTTTGAGATTTTTCTTCTAGTATGTTTGCTGAACCCAGTCAGGTTTATCATAGAAGTATTACAGTTGTCCTTCTACAGTTGAGGAAAAGAATATCAATCAGTGATCCCATTATTAATCATCATCAAGCAAGATCCACTGAAAGTTGGGTGTACAAACGATCAAGTTTACCCATAGTACAAATTATAGTTAAAAAGCCTGGCAGAAATCATCATGAAGAATAGTTACTTCTGTAATGTCTTTATAGAATTTGCAGCATCTCTCCAATATTTAAGTCACAGAGTCATACAATCATAGAATCATGGAGCATGGAAATAGGCCATTTGGCCCATGACATCCATGCCGACCAATGAGCACTGATCTATGTTAATCCCATCTTCCAGCCCATAGTCTTCTATGCCTAGGTGATTCAAGCACTTCAACATGCAGGATCGAAAGAGGCTGCAGACAGTTGTGGACTCAAGCAGCCCCATCACGGGGACAACCTTCCCTACCGTTGAGGACATCTTCAAGAGGCGGTGCCTTAAGATGGCAGCATCCATCATTAAGGACCCTCACCACCCAGGACATGCCCTTTTCATGCTATTACCATCCGGGAGGAGGTACAGGAGCCTGAGACCCACACTCAACGTTTCAGGAACAGCTTCTTCCCCTCTGCCATCAGATTCCTGAACGGTCCATGAACACTACCTCGTTAATCCTCTTTTGCACTATTTATTTTTGTAACTGGTAGTAATTTTTACATCTTTATGTCTTGGACTCTACTGCTGCTGCAAAACAACAAATTTCATGACATATGTCAGTGATAAAGAACCTGATTTTGATTGTGATTCTGCTTATCTAGACACTTCCTAAATGCTGTCAGCACCTCTCTTCCACTACTCTACTTCCACCACTCTGTCAGGCGGCACAGTTCAGGTACTCACCACTCTCTAGGTGAAAATAGACATGGGGTCTCAATATTCATACATGTCCTCCCCAAGTTATGAACAACTGATTGATGAACAACCATATGTACAAGTGAGCTTTTAGGAGACTGGTGAGATGGATTTGCCAGCTGCTGTGGGACTGCAGGCATCTTCTGCCATGTGGGAACTTGGTTCATGGCTCTGGTGTAAAGTTGGGATCACAGTACACATTCTGTCCTGAAATCTTGACTAGTTATTTGTTGCTCCAGATTCCAGCATCTGCAATCTCTTGTCTATAATAGAATAACAGATTGCTGGCTCTCTGAAATTCATTTTGCTGTATTGGTCATCTCAAAACCACAGTTCATTGGGTGGTAATGTTGGCTTAATGATAATAATTCTTGACTCTGTGGCCAGTTGTCATGGGATGTAATTTAGGTGCCTCTGTAGTGCTGGAATACAGCACAACAGAGGTGCTTCTGCTTAGATAAGAGGGATGAGAGAGTGGTCTTGTTGTGAACTGCCAAAGAAATAGGTTCTATATTTTTTGGAGTTCAGAAAAATGAAGGGTGATATTTATTGAATCCTATAAGATCCATAGGGAGCATGACAAGATATACGAGTGGGAGAATTTCAAACAAGTTTATGAGATTAGCAGGCAGTCATTTAAAACTGAGCTACAGAGGAAATGCTTCTTGCAGATGGTGGTGAGTTGCTGGAATTCTCTACACCAAAGGGTTGTGGAGGCTAGGTCATTTGGGGTATTTAAAGTGGAAAAAGATACATTTGTGAAAGATACGAGAAGTGAGGCTATAGAGAACTGGGATAGAAGAGGCACGGGGTAGATCAGCCATAATAATATTGAATGACGGAGCATTCTTGAGGGGCAAATAGACTAATCCTGCTTTCTTATTTTCTTACTTTCTTATAACAATCTTTATTTTGACTTCCCTGTCCTGGTTTCCACCATGCGTTGAGGGACAATGGGGATCCCAGCTTGTCCTCTCCCATCCCTCTCTGGCCAGTTCCTGTTTTACATAGCTTGGGACAAAGCCACCCAGTCCAATCTAGCAGAGCCCTCTTTAAATATTTAAGGTGGAAGTTGAAACTATGTGTAATTTTTATCTCAATACTGACCCAACAAGGTAAGCTTGTAATTCTTTTTGAGTTTCCTTGTAAGTCATGAGGAGTAGAAATACTCTTCTGGTTCCTTTAAGGAAACCTTTGGGGTATTCCTGATCAGGTTTCCTCATCTCATCCATCCCAAGTTAATAAGAACTTCCAGCTTGAAGCTTTCTGGATGAAGGGGTGATTCAGCAGATTATAAGTGATGCCACCAGGGGCAAAGTTGAAAATCCTGCTGGGTTTGGACAGGAGTCTGATCTTGTATATGCAAATTACAACACCCAAGAGTTAAAATCTTTCTGGGTTTCTGGTTACAAACTTGTCATTGTTCTGGCCTTACCCATCACTTCTCTCCACCCCCAACACACTGATCACACTCTGAGTTAAATTAGGAATCTGTCCCTCAGGTTATACAGGACACCAGCCTGAGCTTGATCAGTGTTTTGTATCACTGTTTCATTGATCCTGCTGTATTTTCATACACATACTACGATTCTGCTGTCCAAGGAAGGGACAGTAGAATCATAGTAATCGTAGGAGAATACAGCAGGATCACATAATTTGCAATAATGGGAAAACACTTGTGATCTGTTGCTGTCTATAAGGAGTTTGTACGTTCTCCCGTGTCTGCGTGGGTTTCCAACGGGTGTTCCAGTTTCCTCCCACATTCCAAAGACATACGGGTAGGTTAACATGGGGTTTAAAATGGGTGGCGCGGACTTGTTGGGCCAGAAGGGCCTGTTACCACGCTGTAAATAAAAAATGTTTAAAATGTAAATTAATTTTAAAAATTTAAGATGTAGCTTGAGGATCCTCCAGTCGGAACACAACCTCAAAGCACATTATTCAGGCCAGCTGCCAAGCTAGTAGTTCATTAACATCATTAATTAACAGAATCAACACGCATTTGTGTAGTATATTCACTTTTGAAAATATCCTAAGTTTCCTCATACAAAGTACCACAAAGGCCCATTCTCCCAACCCCCACTGGTTCTGTCCCCTACATCTCAGTGGCAGAAGTCAGATCTGCTTTCACATAGGTAAACTCACAGAAAGCGGCCATTCCAGATGGAGTCCCTGGTGGGGTTCTGAAACCATGCTCCAGTTGACTGGCTGCTGTCTTTGCCGACATCTTAAACTTCTCACTTCAACAGTTTACTGTCCGCACCTGCTTCAAGGAAACCTCCGTCATTCCAGGTCCCGAGAAAAGTAAAGTGTCCTGTCTCTATGACCACCGAGCAGTAGCTCCAACATTGACCATAATGAAGTTCTTCGAGAGACTGGTAATGACTCACATCAGCGGCAGCTCCTGAACAATCTAGACCCCCTGTAGTTCGCATACAGGAGAAATAGGTCAATGGAAGACACCAGCTCCCTTCCACTACATTCAGCTCTGGATCACCTTGACAATAAGAACACATACATCAGGATGTTATTCATTAATGACAGCTCAGCCTTCAACACCATAATACCTAATAATCTCATTGCTAAACTCTTGAATCTTGGAGAAACAAAGGACTACAGATGCTGGAATCTAGATGAAAAACACGATGATGCTGGAGGAACTCAGCAGGCCAGGCAGCATCATGGAGAAAAGCAGGTAGTCAATGATTTGGGTCAGGACCCTTCTTCAGGTACTATTCTTTGGATGCTGCCTGGTCTGCTGAGTTCCTCCAGAATTATTGTGTTTTTCACCTGCAGTCTCTCTTATGTCTCTATATAAATGTGCTCATTTTCAGTATGATATTTTAGGCATATTTATTTAAGCAGCTAACTCTGTGACATCACAGCAAGGTTTACTTCCTATATCAGTAGCTTTTTGACTCCCAGCTTTAAAACTACTAGTGGTGTCAGAACACACAAATGAAGGGCTTGATTAGGCACAGGATTTCTGCATGGTCATATATTCTTAGTGTGAAAAGGATGTTAACATTGTCAGGAATAAAGAAAATTGTGTGAGAAAGGGAATCTAGATTTTTGTTTTTGAGGTTTTTGTGTCCTTGGTATGTTGCAATACATGTGTTATTTTGTGTGCACAATGTTCACAGTTAAGGATTACTAGAAACCTAGGTACCTTTTTAGTTTCTGCTGATTTTGATTTTGATTTTGTTTAATTGGGGGGTGGTGTGCAGGGGGGAAATACCAGATACAATTTTTTCATCCAGCATTAATAATGGATGTTAAAGGGGAATATTTTAGTGACTGGATAATTATATAATTTTGTACTTTTCTAATAATCAAAAGACTGTTTCATTTAAATATATAAAAACTACCTGTAGATTTCTTGTAGTATAATTATGCCTATTTCTAAGTTCTTTGATATTCCTGAATTCATTACAATGAATTGTGTTAATGGATGAATGTGCTTGAGGTCTTTTGCAGCAAGTCTGAGATTCCTAATTGCTGCTTTGATAAGATGTATTTCATCTAGTACTCAATCTGATGCACAATTCACCAAGGCCTATGCTTCTTATGTATTCTGTTGGGTGGGGATGGAATAATATCTTTGGGCTTCCTATTTTTTTTTAATGATTTCTGATTCCCTGTTGCTCTTCTGCTGCTCTTCCTTATATTAGTATGACTGCTATTGAGAAGTCTTGATTTGATGGAGGTTGTGTGAATGGGGGGTGTACATAGAGGAGAAGGAAAAGGAGAAATAGGATGGGACTGCAAGTAGTCTCCTTCATCTGGATAATTGGTAGCCTTCAACCACCTCTGGCATTAACCTGATCCTGTATAACAACTAGAATAAATAAGTAGAGGTTAGCCATAAGGTGGCTGCATTTGGGTGATGACATTTCAGCATTAAATTAAAGCTGAAAGATCTGCAATGTACATTTTTGAAAGATTGGTATTGGTTTTTGTATTTATATAATGAAGAATATTCAAATGCTTGAATATTATTTATGTGTACTTGGGATAATTTCTCATTTATTATTGATCATGGTCTTCCTCATGCTTGGCTTCTTCCTCTTGTGAGTAGCTTTAATGCTTGACCCTTCTGAACTATGTAATTGTGTATGTACAAAGAATAATTAGAATTACATGAACATACCATTAAGTCCCAATAACCCCATAATCTCATGCAACTGTACTTGCATATTTTGGCTGTCTCTCATGATGAGCAATGGTCTGGAAATCTGTTTTCATGATGGGGTTCTTGTTGACTGAGACCTATCAATACAGACTTTGTGATTTATTACATTATTTCATTTTCTTTGGATATTTTCATATAAAGAATAATTGTTGTACATCTGACTTGGCACCAGTATTCCTGCTTCTGAATTCCTCTGGGAGACTTCTGTTTTTATTGTGTTCTGTTGAGTGTGCCAACAACCTGAATCTTCCTCTTTTTATTCCTCTTTGTGGGAGTCAGAGCCTTGCTATAGTAGATCGTGGGATGTTTTAGTCAAAATATTGCACTCTTTGTGTTACTTCTGATGCACAGTGAACACTTCTGTCTGATTTTAAGAGTTTGTGGTTTTTCCAATGTCTATTGATTTTCATTTCCACAGCTGTCCTATTATCTAAAGCATGATTCTTACCCAAATATTACACACACCACTATGCATTAGTGCTTTTAGTTATGTTTCCTATTAGTCTTGATTCCTGACCACTTTTGCCTTGTAACTGTATCCACACAGGTTGGCCTATGCAGTGATGACTGGCATGAAAATGAGGTCTGGCAGCTTTCTATTCCATGTTTACATGGGTGCACATTCAAACAAGTGTGCACATTCCATGCTCTTTAAAATTAAAACTTACTGAATGGGAATAGTACCTAGGAGTTAGTGTATAATACTGAAACAAAATATTGTCATCTTATAAAGAGAAACACCTGGAATTTCCACAGGAGGTCTTGGTACCACCTTTGGTACAAGCCCCAGTGATAAGCAAATATGACTTTCAACTGTTGCTCTGGCTGGGGAGACCATCACAGAAATGATATTCTATTTTGGAGAAGAAGTAATTTGCAAGCAATTTTTCAGAAATGAACTGGTTCTTCAGGTTGAAAAGTTTATTTATTAGTAGAAAGATATACACAGCTTGCCTAGCTCAATGTATTCTTTGAATGTGAATTATATTATGGCCTTAATACTGCACAAAAACCTCTAAATTATAGCATTTATACATGTCCAAGTACTGCTGGAATATGGATAAACCACCAAAATAAGCAAGATAAAGTATATTGCATCATGCCCTGTTGGCGACTTAACAGAAATTTACAATTCCACAGGAATTTTACATTTAATTTAGCACTTCACCAACACGTTATACTGAACTCTTCACTTAGATACTGAAGATGTAAACTGGAAAAGTTTTTTTTATAAATTAATGTGCCTGGGCCTTTAGAAACTTTAAGTGATAGAGAGGAAAAAAAGCATTCCCTTTAAATCTTCACAGTTTAATCCATGTCCATGTTTGTTGTGCATTCACCATTTTGGGAATAGATTTCAGTATCCTTGGTACGATTTTCATTCTCCATTGGCTCTCCTCCATTTTTAGAATTTACTTTCATATTCATTGATTGTTTTTCTTCTTTAGGATTCTCTGCCTTGGGCTTAGGTTTAGTTATTAGTGGATTGCAGATGTTGTCCAGCTTCTATGAAGAAAGATAGAATTGGTGATTTCCTCAACTATTTGTTATTTGGACTTCACATTTAAATTCATAATACAATAATTATAAAACTATTATTAAATGCTGATATTTTGTTATTGTTTCAAGTAAACCATTACTATACTAAGGGAGTAGATTATTGAGTAAGCTCGTCTAGTTGAAGCAGATGTACAAGGTCCTGTGATTATGTTAGATAAATTGAGAATTGTTCTAGTAGAGCAAAATGGTAAATAATAACCTAAAATAACTTTAGTTTCTGAATATTATAGAATACAATAAACAAACTAGTGGTAGAGATTGATTTTTTTTTAAACAGGCAATCAATTATGTGGGCTACAAGTGATGTCCCATAAGAATTTTTAAAGTGAATGAAATGTCAAGTAAAATGTACAGCAAGATGCTAAAGAGTAGCCACTTACAGTAATTTGGAATGATCATTGCTCATAACGTATGCCTTGCCTGAAGTGGTTATCAGTAAGCCACATCAGGTACTGGAATGCATCTGGAGAAATTTGAACTATATTGTCATTGTTCAGATTAAATGGTAATATTAAATGTTTTTGATCACACACCCTCACAAGAAATTCGTCTGATTCTTAGTCTAAAGAGAGAAGTTTGCAGGGCAGCCCCTCTCAGCAGATAGAGATATGCTCACCCTATAGATACCTGCCACTGACCAGACTGCATTAGGAGTCTTGAGTTTGGTCATTGAGAAACTTAACTATGTTGCAGTACATCAACTTCTTACAAAATAAATATAACCTTTTGTTTATCTTTAATTTCAGCCACATGTACAATAGGATCCTGGTCAAAACTTAGTTTGGCCTGGGCGTCCATTGCAGTATTCATCCATTCCATTGTTTCATTCACTGACTTTTCCACTTTATCTATTTCAGCAGCCTCTATGTGGTTATGGTTTCCAGCCTGTAAAATATAGGAACATTAACTCTGCTGCCTGCATCATGCAGTAGAATAAATTTCAGTTGTGAATTTTTACTTACTTTACTCCTAGATTCCCCTGCCAGTTTTGCATAATACTGTAGTCTTTGACCAAGCTCATCAAAAGCTTTTGGTCGTCCTTCATCTTCCAGATATCTTTCTTGAATTGGTGTACCTAAGTTCTTTGTACAAAAATTTTTAGATGTTGCAGTTGAGTCAAATCAGTTTGAATGAGTTCCTTTGTTTAAAAATAATTCTTTCCTTTGCCTCTGCATGTGATATTTCAAAATCTCTGCAGAATGCATCAGCTAACATTTTGGAAGTAAACTGGAATGGTCATGGCTGAACTCCAGCTGGCCTCCTTGAGCCAAAGGTTAAGATTTGCAAGTAGCAGTTATTTTATCTTGTTCCAGCTGCCTTACATATTAATTGTTAATCCCTTGTTCCTATACACTCAGTCATTTCATAACTGGTACTTCACTGTCCTCCTCAGCTAATACATATCAATATAGTGATGTTATTACCTATTGTCCCTACAAACATTTTCCACAAAATAACAGTACACTTTAATACTTTCTGCCTCTTTGCAAGCTGGAAAGGAGTTGTGATAGATGGTCATTGGTGTACATATTCATAGAGGCTTTGTCAAGTCAAGGAGTTTTTGAAGAAAATAATCAGGAATGGCTTTTTCATTGTAAAATATTAATCTTTTCCTCCAACTTTCTCTCCTTTAAGATAGCAACACTGGCTGGAGCACTTTGACTCAGATCATTTTTTTTAAAACTATCTTGCGTAAGTGGTCATTACGAATGTGCAAGGCATGACCTCGAATGATCAAGCTATTTGGGCACTACAAGAGTGAAACTGATCTTTGGCTAATAAAATCAGAAGCCCATTTACACCACACCACTGGTATAACACCTGTATAGCGCAAGTGTAATTTCCCATAGCAGAATCAAGTGTGCATGCACAGTAAATTGGGTGCAGTGGGGTTGGGTGTAGAGGTAAGGGCCACTGGGTATGTGTGTTTTTCACTTAAATGCAGACTAAATTTTACCATCCCTACTGCTAAACTGTGATTAGTGGTTAGATGTTAGAAAGTTGTTATCTAAATTGTGGGGAAAAACAAATCATTCAGTTACTAAAAAAGATTCTTATGGACTTGCCTTTAGTTCCAACAACTTATCAATATATACTTGTTTAACTTGATCTTCACCATCTTCATATAACCAATTTTCTGTTTCAGACAAAAGCATCAAAAGACTTTTTTGATCCTGCAAGTACACAAAAAAAACACTTGTTAATTGAAAAGGTAGTGGAAAAAATTCTCTCCTCCACTCTCCCTGAACATTCTAAGTAACTGCAAGTAATAGTGAACTACTCATTCTTGAAGTAATGAATATCCTCATTTTTTCCCTCAACCCTGATTTGAACATTTATTTCAAATGTGCCAAATTGAGAAACTGAGGCAATGGAAAGAAATTTTAAACCAAACTGATCTACAGAGCTTAGCAGCAGCAGAAACTTTGAATCTTGATAGAAATTCACTAATCCACTGGAATTGAAATTCTGGACTTCCACACTAACTCTTAATTGCAGAGGTCCAAGACCTACAGATTTATTTGGAAGACGACATCTATCAGTTTACTTCAGTACTGAACTCCACAGCTCTTCAGAGCCAAGTCCTGCTTTACATTGGGGAGTTGCTTCTTGGGCAGACTAATAGATTCTTTGCACAAGCAGAGGTGTTGGGAGGGTGGTGGTAAAACCATTGGTAGCAAAACCTAAATGGGGGTGGAAGGAACTGAGCAATCAAAACCCCACTCCTTGTAAGTTTTAATATTAAAAAGGCAAATGTTAGTGCATTAGCATTACAAAAATGCAAGATTTGTAATTTACTGAAGTATTTCATTTGTACAAAGTAGAGGATAGAAAATAAGCATTAGGCAAGGGCTGAAATTAGTCCTCAATTGCCTGCAATAAACATACAATGCATTAATGATAGTCCCCATCAGAATTTTCAAAACAAAATCTTGTTTGCTATTTCTTAATACCTTTAAACTACAAATTTATTTTTTTTACATAAGGATACATTGCAAACTGAAGTATTGTACATGACTTCTTTCCCCCTTTAAGCTCATTTTCACTTACAAATATCCATTTAATTGAACATACCTTGGAACTGACATATTTTTCAAATTGCCCATGAAGTTTCTCTCTCAAGTCATATAGGTATTCTTCCACAGCATTTTTGGCATAACTTCTCTCTTTTTCTAACTTGTCCTGCATGATCATATCCCCCTGTTGCAAAAAAAAAGTCTGAAATCTACTTTGTTGCTGAGTGCAATTTGTAGATGACTAAACACTATGATTTGTAGTCACATAAGGCAAATCCCTTCACAATGATGCAAACTGGTAGATAAAGTTCTAGTATTTCTTTGAGGATGGCATCCTGCTTTATATCAGTTGGGTGATTACCTCAATCCCTTGAAGTTTCCAAATAATTTGGCCAACTTATATCTAAAAAGTGGAGTGTCTGACTTTGGAAAGAATATTGGTGTAAGAGACCAATCCTCCAGAAAAATTTTAAAATACACAAAACTGACATTAAACTCCAAGGAGAAAACCAAGTAGCCAGGATAAATTTAGATATGGTTATACTTAATGAGGTCTCTAAATTAGAAAGTTTGTATCTGTCTTCACCAGTAACTGTAGCCTCCCAAATTACCCTTCTATGACAGGCTCCAGCCTCTCTCCAACTCCAGTGTTTGTTCATTCCAGATTTACCATGCATATTTCATTACCTTGATCTCTAATCATTCATCATATCTTTAGGGATAACCTTCCTTTTTGGAATCACTGCTTGCATTTCTTTAGAGCATTTAGTTCATAGAACTTTCTCTATTACATCTTTAGATAAGGATTCCGTTATCATTTATATCGTCACCATTTTTAGTCTATAGTTCATCAACTGATTGTGGATTCCCAGA
>JARFYF010000007.1:24456988-24471355 GCA_030265395.1 Rhina ancylostomus | reverse complement strand
ATAGCCTAACATATGGGGGGGGGGATAAGAGAGAATGACTGGGGTATGTTGGCTGCTTTCCTGAAACAGTGGGAAGTATAGACAGAGTCAATGGAGTCTATAATTTCTTGTAGTCACAGGCAGAGCAGTTTCCATACCAAGCTGTGAAGCATCCAGATAGAATGCTATCTATGGTTCTTGTAAAAATTGGTGAGAGTCATCAGGAAATGCCGAATTTCCTTAGCCTTCTGAGGAAGTAAAGGCAACAGTGTGCTTTTTCAGCCATAGAACCTATGTGGTTGGACCAGGACAAGCTACTGGTGATATTGACATCTAGGAACTTGAAGCTATCAACCATCTCCACCTCAGCACCATTGGTACATACAGGGTCATGTACTCCACCTTACTTCCTGAAGTCAATGACCAGCTCTTTTGTTTTGTTGACATTGAGGGAAAGGTCGGTGTCTTGACACCAAGCAACTAGGGTTTCTATCTCCTTCCTGTACACTGTCTCATCATTATTTGAGATCCAGCCCACTATCATGGTGATATGTGCGAACTTGTAAATGAAGTTAGAGCAAAATCTGGCCACACCATCATGTGTGTATCGGGAATAAAGGAAGGGGCTGAGGACTCAGCCTTGCGAAGGACCAGTGCTGAGGATAATCATGGCAGAGGTGTTGTTGCCTATCCTTCCTGATTGTGGCCTGTTAGTCAGGAAGTCAAGGATCCATTTGCAGAGGGAGGTGCTGAGTCCTAGGTAGGAGATGAATTTATTTGTAATTATGGTACTGAAGGTAGAGCTACAGTCAATAAATAGGACTCTGATGTAGGTACTTTTGTCATCCAAATGTTCAAGAGATGAGTGTAGGGCCAGGGTGCTGTTATCCACCATGGACCTGTTTCAGTGGTAGGCAAATTACAGTGGGTCAAGGCAGTCTGGGAGGCCGGAGATGGTGTATGCCATGACCAGCCTTTCAAAGCTTTATCACCCTATTGACTGGATTTCTTAGGGACTGAAGCTTTCATTGTGTTTGAGTGTCTGATGTTATAGTTACTTCTTTGACAAAATCAACATGCCTTAGGTTCACAATGGTAGGAGCGTCTGTGATCATATTTTGCAATTTTGACCAACTGTACATGTTGACGCTAAATGTTCTGGATCTCTGTCAATAATCAGCTAGTAAATAAAGCCCCTGACAATAGTCTTACTACAATAAAACTCCAATAATCCTGCACCCTTGGGATTTTAGTAGTGATGATTAGCAGGTTTTCTGGACTAAATACACAAACACTTTTATTTCATTTTTGTTTACATGTTACACAGAAGTGCATTAAATTTTCCAGTCAACCCAGTGAGTTTAAAAGGAGTGGGTAATATACAATCACTCTGGAGCCCAGGCCTGACTGCAAACCAATCCACGTTCTTGACCCCTGATGTTCCTGAAGCCAGCTCTGGCTCCGGCCACACACCTGGCCCAGAGTTTGGACCCTGGCCCCAGCTGCACTCCAGACATCTTGCTCTGGCCACACTCCCCAAATTGAAGCATCAGGATTTCCAAACAATTGTTGGCTGGATTATCGGAATTTTACTTATTTACAGAGTCACCACGCTCTGGGTGTAATCCATCTAAGATTCGTCTTGAAAATTTTGGCAGTGGCTTCAAAATCCTCACTTTGGACATCATTGATCAGTGTAAAATGATTGCAGATTCCTATTTAGACGTCAGAATTGGTCCATCTTTGATAGTCACCTTCAAGATCCTTTCAAATGAGTATCTTTCTGTGTTTTCTCAGCAATTCCTGCAGCTGGAAAGTCATTGTCCACTAGTTGTAAGGTAAAGATTGTGATCTTGTTACTTACATCAGGATCACCTTGTGATGACCTGCAAAAGCCTCAGTAATTCAGTGCCGGGAAGCAATGATGTTTCTTGTTCGTTTTGCGACTCAATGGGAAAGCACGTATTTTATTTGCTGAGAACAGCTGTGAGTAAATGCAGAATTCCTGCAAGAAAATATGAGAATGAAAATAAGGCAGATAAAAGAAGCCTTGCAAACACTGTACCAGGAGCAGAGTAAAAACTGTCACTGCAGTCTGCTAAAGTATATCCCAAATAGTTGTACAGAATTTGACAGAAAGTTCAAAAGTCAACTAATCTGTAATCATTTTTGAAAACAATGCAGCTTGTTGGTCATTCAATAAGTGCGGAAGAAACAAGATGAGAGTAACTTCTTTCATTTCACTTCTCAACCCTTCATCAGGTGACACAATGCCGCACAGTTGGGTGCTGCTACCTCACTGCTCCAGTGACCCAGGTTCAATCTGACCTCTTGTGCTGTCGATGTGGACTTTGCATGTTCTGCCTATAACTGCATGGGTTTTGCATGTTCTGCCTGTAACTGCATGGGTTTCTTCCCACAACCCTGGTTGGCAGGTTAACTGGTTACTGTAAATTACTCCTAATGTAGGCAGGGGGTAGGAGAATCAGGGTGTTGATGAGCATGTGAGAAAGAATAGGTAACAGGAAAATAAGTGAGGAATGGGATTGATGGGATTGTTCTGAGAGCTAGCAGAGATTCAATGAGCTGAGTTGCCTCTGTTAAATCATAAGAAAATTTGCGAATGATGATGAGGCAGATAAAAAAGGCTTGCAAGTACTGTCCCAGGATCATAGTAGAAAATGTCACTGCAACCTGATACAATACATGCCAAACAGTTGAATAAATCTCACCAGTATCTCCTACATTCTGCCAACTTTCCAAACAGGAGCCAAAGGAAGTTGGAAGACCTTGAGTACAAGGGGAAGCCTGCAGAGCAGCAAGAGAAAGAAAGCAGTTACCAAGGGAATATTCTTGTTCTGCACCCACAACTTTATATACTAGCTGAGCATAAGGTACAGGCATTGGTGGCACAGGGTTTAACAGATACCCTCATGGACATTTTCATAAGGAACCTCCAAAGTATAATTCCCCAGTACAAACTGAGTGATGCTGCATATGCTACAAACCTTAGCATCACATCGGACTCCAATGATCCGACCGAGAGTCCAGATGAGACATAAAATCCCCTCAGATCTTGCTGACCCAATTGTTGTCAGTGGTTAGAATTAAAAAATGGTTAACTGTAATCTTTAGTTATATAGAATGGATCTGTGGGTTAAAGTGGTGTTAGATAAGCCAAAACAAGCAGCCAGTTTTGATTATGAAGGAGAGTCCATATCTGCACAGTGGGAATGTGAAATAGCTGTCAGATTTAAATTTTCACAGGTGAAAGAGACATCTTCGTGATGCGTCTGGCTTAATGAAGTAAAACGGAAAGAATACAACTTGTGGGATTTTATGATCCACAGAAAAGAATAATACCAGTGCTCTTATTACCAACTGCTCTTAGCTCTCAGGAGTCTGAACAAGAAGCTGTGACCTGTATGACTACACATCCTAACAAATTTCTCTGGTTCCACTTTCTCATGCAATTTGTGTATGGAGCAGACAGGTTACTCTGGGGAGAGACCTTATGATTTAGTGATGTGTAAGAGAAGAAGGGCATGTTATTTCAAGGGGATAAATGGATCTTACCTGTGGGAAATTGGGAGGATTTATGCAGGAAATACCTGACCATCTGACCAGTCAGTATATTCAGATAGATTATATTAGACCCCAGCACACTGATCTGATTCAGTCTCAAAGAGTGACTAGAGAGGGAGAGGAGAGGGAGAGGGAAAGAAGAGGGAGAGGGAGAGGGAGGGGAGAGAGAGAGAGAGAGAGGGAGAGAAACTAAGGAACAGGGTTTCTAGTGGGGACTGAAGACAATGGCTTCAACCTTGCCATGATGAATTACAAGAAATTTATGCTTCAGCAGACCTGGATATCAGACAAACAGCTGACGGATGAGAGAAAGCAGAGGGGTCAAAAGGTGACGGATGGTAGTAGAGTGTAAGGTCAGAATCTAACCTCACCTGCCAAAGTTGGATTTAAACTCACGTTTTCAGATTTCTGGTCCAGCTCTCTGAATACCAGTCCACAATTTAACTACACATGGAACCATTAGTGTTGAAGTGTTTGCCAGGTGATCAATGAACATTGGATTTAATTCTTTAATTCATATTATCTGGTACCTACTTTCTACAATAACTGGTTCATCGAGAAGTAGAAATAACCTGATTAAGTTACTTTGGGAAACACACGTCCTAAAAGATGAATCACATATGAAAGTAAGATTGCAAAAACTTATTAAAATATTTGACATTTCACTTAATCATTATACTAATTAAGTGTAGTTTGTCAAGATATCAGTAGATCAATGAGTACAAACAGTAATTTAGTGGGGACTATTTCTGGAGAAACTTCCATTACTCTGTCAATACTTCTTCCTTTCCCTTGTGGTGTTCTTTGTCATTTTGCATTATTGAAAGACTTCTGAGTACTGCTTTGAGCTTTTGGAGCCCACTTGATAGTGATCTCCAGTTATCAGAGACTCTACACTTAAGCACAACATAGTCAGCATATAATCTTCCTTCTGAAATTCCTTCTCACTCTGAAATCCTCTGGGATCTCAAAAATTGGATTTGCGTTTATATGTCACTTTTCACATCTCTTTCAGGATGGTCTGAAGTGTTTTACAGCCAAAGTACGCTCAAAGTCATAGACAGTCCTAGAGAGGCACAGTATGGAAACGGGCCTTCAGCCCACTGACTCCAACTCCTTCGAGCACCCACTTTTAGACTAATCCGACCCTAACCCATTTCATTCTCCCCACATTTTCATCACCCCATCCCCACCTGTATCTAAGATAAGATAAGATAACTTTATTAGTCACATGTACATTGAAACACACGGTGAAATACATCTTTTTGTGTAGCATTCTGGGGGAGCCCACAAATGTCTCCATGCTTCCGGCACCGACATAGCATGCCCACAGCTTCCTAACTCATACGTCTTTGGAATGTGGGAGGAAACCAGAGCACCCGGAGGAAACCCATGCAGACACAAGAGAACGTACAGAACGTACACTCCTTACAGACAGTGGCCGGAATTGAACCTGGGTCGCTGGCGCTCAAAGCGTTACGCTAACCGTAACACTACCATACCTGTCCACTAGTGTCTGCACACTAGTGACAATTTACAGTGACCAAATAATTTACCAATGTAGACAATTTTGGGGTGTAGGAGGAAACCAGAGCACCCAGAGAAAACCCACATGGTCACATGGAGAAGTCCAACTCCACACAGGCAATACCAAAGGTCAGTATTGAACCTGGGTCACTGTCGCTGTGAGACAGTGGCTCTACTCAGTGCACCACTGTGCTGCCCAATCTGCAACTGTCTGCTGCATTTCCAATATTGTTACATCAGAACCATACTGGGCAGTGGTGCACATTGAAGTCTCACATGGGAAATATATAAATCAGAGTGGAGTCCAGAAACGGGGGCGGTCTTTTGGTTTGTCTTAGGCATTTACAGTGGGAAATTGTGATCCAAAATCCTTTTGAAGAAGGATTGTTGGATAATCATTGTGAAAAGTAGGAGAGAGTAAGTTATTTTTTAAAGGTTATTTTGGTTCACTTTAATATTTTGAATTATTTATTTGTTCTGTACGTTTCAGTTAACTTTTTTAACTTTCAAATATAATAAGGGATTTTATTACTTTTTAATATTTGATTCCAATTTGGTAGCTTTTAAACATTCCATCAGTCAACTCTGCCAGCTGTAAAAGGCTGTTGGGTGTGTCTCAGGATGGTGCCGTCTCACTGTGTTGCAAAGCCCAGTCACAAATCAGTCACAAACCTTTAGGGACTTGGGTGTGGAGGATCAGTGAGTCAGTCAGACAACATTAGGTCTGGGTAGGAGCAGGCATGCATGGATTGTGAGTGGAGATTCCGGATGGGGTGGTTAGGGGCACATGGTAAGTATGACAAGGTTCAGAATGTGTTTATGCATCTGTATGCAGGTGCACGTGAGAAAGTGAGATATACATAATTCATCCTGCTCCTGTTGAATAACTCTCATTATAAAATAACAAGACAGAAAAGTACCAGGGTATTATGGCTTCAGGCACTAAAGTGTTTGCGTGCGAATGTGTTAGCACACTTGTGTGTGTACATATTATGGAATTTTTAGTTTCTATCTTGGTCATATTGAATTGTAGGATATTAATGATGGAAAGGCAATACTATTTACTTAAAAGATGATTTTCTGTTTGTTTGTTGGGAGGATTGATGTGTGTAGCAAGCCAGAGAGGTTAATGAGACTTCATTACGTTCTCGTTCAATGAAGTTTGAAATTTGGTCATGAAGGATCAATCATTTTGTTAGTGGCTATTTCAAATTTGAATCACAATGTAACTCATCAGGGCTTGATGCCATTGCTTATAGCTGGTCATATTTCATTACTATCTTCTTATTTTCTCATCCATTAGGGTATCACTCTTGATTCCTGCTAATTGTGTGTCGGGCTGGCATTTGCTTCAAATAATGCAGGTAATGTAGGGCCCTGAAGTAAGTGAAGATGTGAACTCCATTGTATTATGGGCTATCTTTGAAAAATGTGTATCTCATTTTTCAGACTCTACAAGAGAATTTAAAATTCCACAATACTGCCCATGTTGCCTCAGCATTTCCCTCTAGGATATTAGAAAAATAATTATTTGTTTAAAGGAATAACATAGATACTTATTACACAAATGAATAACTTACAATTTCAGGATAACATGGCTTCCTTCCACAAACAATTTCTGGCCAATTCTACAGTAAACATTCTTACAACATACAGCATGGAGCTAATCATACAGTACAATTCTTAAAGGAATACAGACTTAAAATAGCAATGATTATTAACAACCATTACTATATATGACACAGAAGTGACATCACTTCTTGAATAAGGAAAAACAAAAAAGGAATATAAAACGTTAAAAATAACTATCCAATGTCTGTGTGCTTTACCTTGGCACAGAAGCATGGTAACGTAGCAGTTACCATAATGCTATTACAGTGACCCGAGTTCAATTCCCACCGCTGTCTGTAAGGAGTTTCTATGCTATCCTCGTTTCTGCATGGGTTTCCTCTGGGTGCTCTGTTTTCCTCCCACATTCTAAAGACGTACGGGTTAGGAAGTTGTGGGCATGCTATATTGGCACCGGAAGCGTGGCAACACTTACAGGCTGCCCCCAGCACATTCTCAGTAATGCAAAATGACACATTTCACTGTGTGTTTCGATCTACATATGACTAATAAACAAATATCTTATCTTAGTTACTTGGGTCAATGGTCTGTCTTTCCAAATCTGGAACTTCTAAGACTGGTTGCGGTTCTCCAAGGGCTTGTTGTCAAGCAGTGATGTTCTCACTCTACAAGGTTAATAATGCACACTCCAGTTTCTCCGTGTGTGTTGGTTAAGCAAACCTTTATAGTGGTTGCCTGGATGTGGCATCTGTTACTCTGATATGGGTGCCATCCTTGGCCATGACCCTACATGTCCGTGGTGTCTGTTAAGTCACCACTGCCTTCTGCCATATATGTGAGTCTTATCCTCACTGTCTCCCCTATTGTTAAGAGTGACAGGTCTTTGGCATTCCTGGTCCCTCCAGTCTTCTCTTGGTCACCCCCAGCTGCCTTCCCACACTCTCTTGTACTTCTGGTTCAAGCAGCCTTTCTGATGTTGGGAAAAGAGTTCTAGTTCCTCTTGTCACGACTCTGTGCAGAATTTCTTGGCATCCTTTGAGTTGGAATATAGTGAAAAGCTACAGCTTTCCATCCTTACATTTCTGCCTATCCATTACTCTGGAAAGTGATCAAACTACCAATCCTTTAAGAAGCTTACAATGTGGTCTGTTGTAAGATATATCCTATTGTCCATGACCAACATCTTAGGGATGTCACATCAGTTTATGAATGATCATCATGGAATGGGTGTTTTCAAAGAAGTTTCTCCAGAAATTTGAAACATGATCAACTGTCACCAGAAACACCTTGCCATCTGGATGTTATACATCTGACCTTTGTCCAGAATCTGTCTGGGGTTTGTTGAGAGTGCAGCATTTCCTTTGACTGCTTCATTTCTAGAGATCTGCATTGTAGTCATGTCAGAGCAATCTATTAGAGAAAAAGAGTTACCTAAACTTGCCATTGCTCTTCCATTCACGGAGAGAGAATCTATCTAATGGTATGTGACATTCCACTTCCATAGCCCATCTCCATTTAAATAGGATATTTATGGGGATCAAGCCCTCAGAATTAACTGTTCATGAGTAATCAAAGATCTTCATTTCCAACACGTTATCATCATCAAAGGCTTCTCTATAGAGTGAACATGCAGTCAAATGTCATGCAGTCAGTGATGACCAACCTGGCGACAGACCAGCTTTACATGCAGCCTTGATGAACTTGTGACTCTGATCTCATTTCCTTTGCTTGATTTGGGGCACCATATTTCTATGACTGGCTCCCAGGTGCAAGCATGCAAAATGCCAGCATGAAAGGAGAAAAGTCTCACCCCCTAACCTCTGAAGTTAACTGATGCCATGAAGATGTTGATTGTAGATAGACTCAAATTGATAGGATCATTAGTTTAGTTTTATCATTTTATTAAATCCAATAGAGAACTGACAGTCACATTACCACCCTACTTATTGGCTACCGCTTTAATCATATATTGATCATGGCCATGCATCTATTGAGTTATTTGACTCCAAATCTGTTGAAACATCAAAATTAACTGAAACGTGCAAGGATGTTTAACAGAATGAGAAGAGTATTGTGAGATAGGATTGACCCTATCTGGGCAGTTTTATCAATCAAAGGAGGTGTGATGGCCCAGGCCGATGAGAATCCAGTCTAATTAATTTGAAGAAACCAATATAGACCAATCATATAAAATCTTATAATTATGAATCAAAGAAATGTTTAAGTACATTCTTTTTCTTTAATTTTATGGTGTATCACCAGATGCTTAGCACAGAGATTCTATAGAAGCAAGAGAATCAAGCAATTCTGCAATCTTAAACACATCTTTCAGCAGCTTATACTTGTATGGTAGACAGCAGAAGATATGGTCCATATCTCTGAAAGGTCTTCTTGTGGACCATGAACTGAAGGCTATTCTCAGATGCTAATAAGTGGCTTCTGTAAAAATATGGATCATTTCTGGCATTACCTATGAGTGGGCTGGAAACAGGTGTGCCACACTTCATGAGAATCCCTGGGGTGTAACACCATCCCTGACAGTGTGTTCAGATAGGCTCCCCCTTCAATGCCCCTTCATACCCTGATCTTCCAGTGGCACATGCTGCATCTGCAACTGATGCCAGTCCAACTTCCCATCATTTTTTCTTCCATCTCCTCCTCTTTCATCTGCATTTCCTGCTGCCTTTCCCTCTTCCTGTGCTATGTGCTAAGCTTGTGTGCTAAATTGTGCAGTCAGTATCAAATGAGGATGAAGTAGAAAATTTTGTCTGGTAATTGTGAATATAGAGGGTGGCCTCTGAAAGATAAAGGAAGCAAAATCTCATTTTGAAGAGGCATTTTAATTATCTATCCTAAGGTCCATAGGCTCTTATGGGTTCCATTAGAGTAGTAGCACTCAGCTGCAGTGGTCTGGAACACTCAGTAGTCAGGTAAGGAAGGGATAACTTTTATCATCTTATATCTATCCGTCAGGTTAATGTGGCTCCTGAAAGATGAAAGGCAGCTGTGACTGGCTTTGCCTGAAGGTGTGTGCAAGCTCCAAAGTACTTTGCATTGACCGTGAGGAAATTCAGATCAAATATGACCTGAAATGGAGGGAGAGGAAGATGTTGTGATTCATGGGGAATTTTAGGTTCTTATTTTATGTATAATTCATGTAAATTTAACGCTATCTTAACTAATGTTTGTCATGTTCATAATGTACTGTGCAAAAACCTAATTTTTATGGCATTTGTACCCTAGGTATGTATGTTTATCACAATAAACCTGAATTTGAATGACCTTGATGGGAAGTCTGAGGCACTGTATTACTATGTCTATGACAGCCAGATATCCCCCTTATTGTTAAGAGTGACAGGTCTTTGGTATTCCTTGTCCTTCCTGTCTTCCCTTGGTCACCCCCAAGTTGCCTTTCCATACTGTCTTGTATTTCTGGTTCAAGCAGGCTTTCTGATGTTGGGACAAGAATTCTAGTTCCTCTCATCACATCTCTATGCAGAATTTCTTGGTGTCCTTTGAGTTAGAATACAGTGAAAAGCTACAGCATTCCATCCTCACAATGTGTCTGCCTGGTAAGTGATCAAACTACCAATCCCTTAAGAAGCTAACAATGTGGTCTGTTGTAAGTTGTGGCAAATCCATGCATCCAGTCAGTAACACGTTCTTGGTTGAAGAAGGAATAGGGGAAGTTAATTCTTCTAGAGCAGTAAGCATTTGTGATCTCGGTAAGGTTGTGGTGAACAGTGGTAGACTTCAGGGCAATCCAGATATCATTTGGTGCACATCTGCCATTTGTTACGAACTAGCAACAAAAGTAACACCCTGAGTCATGTATAAGTGTTAAAACTACTTTATTAATAACTACTTATGATAATAAGAAAAATAAAAATAAAAATGTTAGAATGTTAGAAGTAAAAATGTTAAACCTTGAACATTAATCCCAAAAACTAATTAAACTCGTCCTGTGTGTGTGTGGCAAATTCCCAAACTCCAAGTCCAGGAATGGTTCTTAAAGTTCAGTTCAGCAAGCTATAAGGTGAACCATGAGCAAAGGCTTCTTCAACAACCACCACTGACTGAAGACAAAACGTAGAAGTAGAGAGAAAACAGAGAGTAATTACGAAATCCAAACGTTCCACGATGGAACCCAAACGACTCCTCAGTGTCTATTGGTAATGACTTCCTCACCCTGAAAACATCCGAATTGTGGCCGTCCACACATATACCTGTTTCTTTCTACAGGTCAACAACAAAGTGAACTCCACTTCTTTGTTCCGAAGTGTCTGCCACACCCAAAAGCATCCGAGACATGACCATCCACACCAAATACATGTTTTCCTCCACAGGTTAACGACAAAGTGGACTCCACCGGATTACTCCCAAAAAATCCATCCGTGGATTGTAGTGACAGTCACAGTTATTGTTTCTCATCCATTGATAGAGAAAACAAGCAGGCTGGTGTTTCTCTCTCTCTTTTCACTCTCTCTCTTCTGACTGACTTTTTTAACAATGTCATGACATTCTTTATCTTTTGTTGATGTAAGGATGCCACACACACTCACTATCTTAAAGGGACATTCACTAATAGTAACCTAGTCTGTAACAAAGGTAGGGACAGGTTCGGCACAGCTTTGTGGGCCGAAGGGCCTGTATAGTGCTGTAGGTTTTCTAACACAAAATGTCAGCAATGCACAAGGACAAATAAATAACACAAGTCAGGGAAATGGTACAGTTTTCCCCATCAAACGCCCCCTGTCTTGACGATAGACCAATCTGCATTCACAGTGGGAAGTGTCCATCTGAATGTGATGCTGTACTTCTACCCTCCTGCCAGAGGTGCTGCTATTGCACCAATCAGCTCAAGGGTAGTGTTGGCCGTGATGTAGATTATAGAACGTAGAGCAATACAGCACAGGAACAGGCCCTTTGGCCCACCTTGTCTGTGCCGAATGTGATGCCAAATTAAACTAAATCTCTTCTGCCTGCACATGACCCATATCCCTCCATTCCCTGCATATTTACGTGTATCTAAACAGCCTTTTAAACACCTCTATTGTATCTGCCTCCACCACCACCCCTGGCAGCCCATTCCAGGCACCCACTGCTCTCTGTGTAAAAACAACTTGTCCCGCACACCTCCTTTAAACTTCCCCCTCCCACCTTAAATGCATGTCCTCCAGTGTTTGACATTTCTACCCCAGACTGTCTACTTCTTCAAAGCTTTATAAATTTCTATTAGGTCTCCCCTCAGCCTCCGCCGCTTCAGAAAAAATAACCCAAGTTTGTCCGACCTCTCCTTATAAGCCCATGCCTTCAAAGTCAGGCAGCATCCTGGTGAACCTCTCCTGCACCCTCTCTAAGTCTCTGCATTGTTCCTGTAACGGGGCGACCAGAACCGCACACAACATTCCATGTGCGGCCTCACCAAAGTTTTACACAATTGCAATGTGAAATCAGTTTCATATAGCTGCAGTGTGTTTACTACAGCTGTTTTGGCCTGGAAAGGATTGGCAGAGATTGGCACATGGGCACAGAGATATTGTAACGTGACGTCATTTGTCTTGCTGCACAGATGTGCAGCAGTTAGTGCTGCTGTCTCACAGATCCAGAGACCCAGGTTCGATCCTGACTTCCAGTGGTACGTGTGTGTGTGTGTGTGTGTGTAGTTTGTAAATTCTCTTTGTGACTGCATGGGGTTTCCCCTGGCTGCTCCGGTTTCATCCCACCACCCAAAGATATGCTGGTATGTTAACTGCCCTCTATTAGATGTATCACGGGCACATTTGTCACCTTCCCCACCATCAGTAGTACCTACAGGAGGTAAGAAAGCAGTGTCCACCATCAAAGATCCCCACCACACCCAGGACATGCCATCTTCTCACAGCCCCCATCGGGCAGAAGTCCCACACCACCAGGTTCAGGAACAGCAACTTCCCTTCAACCATTCGGCTCTTGAACCAACCTGCACACCCCTAATCACTACAGTTTAGCAACACTGTGACCACTTTGCACCAAAATAGACCTTTTCTGTGTTCTTTTTTGTAAAAATTGTGTATAATTTGTCTTTTTCTTGTGAATGCTGCTTACCTGATGCTCTGTGCCTGTGATGCTGCTGCAAGTAAGTTTTTCATTACGCCTGTGCACCTGTGGACTTGTGTGTCTGACAATAAACTCGACTTTGACTTTGTATATGGAACAAGCTGCCAGAGGAAGCGGGTGAGGCAGGTATATTAGCAACATTTAAAAGTAACTTGGACAGGTACGTGGATAGGAAAGGTTCAGAGGGATATGTTGACATTGAGGGATATGTTAGAGGGGTTTAGAGGGATACAACAACCTTTCCCTGTGACAACTCCCTTTCCCTCAATTGTCAACAAAAGAGCTGGCCATTGACTTCAGGAAAGTGCTGCATAATTTTTTATAATTTATGCTTAATGTACATTTTTCTTGTGAATGTTGTGTCTCTGATGCTATGTGCCTGTGATGCTGCTGCAAGTTTTTCATTGAACCTGTGCACACATGGACTTGTGCACCTGACAAGAAACTTGACTTTGAAACTTTGACCCTTAGTGCAGGCAAGCAGTGAGAGAATGAAAGGGGATTTGATGGGAAAGAAGGATGCAGGGGAGGAGGGACAGGGGTTTGCTCTGCTGGGAGCTGGGAGTTGTAACAATCAGAGCACCAGGTGGATGCTGTTTGTTTGTCAACATTAGCTATTTATTCGATGCTGCCAAGAGGAACCAGGACAAAGACTCTCAGGTGCAGTCGAGTAAAAACTAGATAAGGAAAACTTCGCTGTGCTCTCCAACCCCCTCACTGTCACCGCTACCACTCCCCACCCCTTCCACTCCCTCCAAAACGCTCACTTCCCCATTGAGTTTCTCTTCTTCCCTTTCTTCAGCTCCTCCGGCCTCCTGTTCCGCCCCACTTCCTCCGCCTTCCAGGTCCAGGAGTACTCATTGAAGACGGCGTTGAAGGAGGGGTTCTGTAGTGCCTTGCGGAAGCGCCTCTCGTAGACCTCCGCCCTGTCGGACCTCGGCTGCCGCCTCCTCCTCCTCCTCCTGGATGCCTGGCTCGACACCTGGCTCCAGGACTTGGCGGCAGACAGGCACGGCAAGGCTTTGCAAGCCTCCGGATCTGCTCTGGCCAGCTCCTGGTACTGGAAAACGGAGTCCCTGAACTTCTGGTGGTAGTAACCCACAATAGCTCCGCCGGCCTTGGCGTTGGGCAGGAGTTGGTGCACGTTCCTGGCGATGGCATCGAAGAACAACACGTCAGTGGTGAACATCTCCTGGACCCTCGGTTGCTTGCAGGCGGTGTCCTCCTCCTCCTCTTGCCTGAGGTACTGGAAGAATGTCTCCGTGCTGGTCATGATCTCCAAGAAATCGAGGAAGCTCACCTCCTTGCCTTCGTTGACCGCCAGGAACTGCAAGGGGATGGGGACCAGAGGGTTCCTCGTGTAGATGCACAGTGAGTTCATGATCCTCAGCAGCGAGATGTTGTCAATGTTACCTTGGTTATTTCTGTCGAAGACCTCGTAATACTCCTGGAACGCATTGACTTGCTCCTGGGTGAGGGGTCTCTCAACATAGCTGTCGTCTGGCGCCAGGACATCGATGTATTGGACAAGCCGCTGGAGGTTCACCCCCATGAATTTGGGCCCGTTAATGTCACCGCTGGACGCCTTCTTCTCCCGTCTCCCGAGGT
>JARFYF010000007.1:24432708-24443642 GCA_030265395.1 Rhina ancylostomus | reverse complement strand
TTTAACAATGCATTCAACATGTAGGGTTGATATAATGTTCCACACACACATCTAAAACGTTAATTCCACGTATTTGCTGAGTTCCTTGTGTTGCCTATTCTTTAAATTCTACAGTCACAATAGCTTTTCTCCAAATATTGCTGAAAAAGGCTTTCTGTAATGAGTGTAGCCAGTTCTTCCTGCACTCAAAAGTGTGTCAGAAGCAAGATAGAGAGCCACATAGGTTCTGCAAAAAACCTGTGTCAAAACTATATTACAATTTAGCAAGGCCCAGAAGACCTGTCAAAAGATACAAATGAGTCTGCAATGGAGGGATTTAGTTACAAAGAGAGATTGAATAGGCTGGGATTCTTCTCGCTGGAGTGGAGGAGGCTGAAGGGTGACTTTATGGAGGTTTATAAAAGTGTGAGGGGCATAGATAGGATAAAAAGTCAGTCTAAAACTGGAGGACATAGGTTTAAGGTGAGAGGGGAAAGAAATTTAAAAGAGATCAGAGGGGCAAGTTTTTCACACGGGGTGATGGGTATATGGAACAAGCTGTCAAAGGAGGTGGTAGAGGCGGGTATGGTAACAGCACTTAAAAAGCATTTGAACAGGTACATGGATAGAGGGATATGGGCCAAATGCAGGAAAAATAGATTAGCATAAATAATCATCTCAGTCAGCATGGATGAGTCGGGCCGAAGAGCCTGTTTCTGTTCTGTATGACTTTATGACTGCATGAATCACATGACCCTTGTTAGGAAGTTGTCTTCCTTCAGAACAAGATGAAACAATTTTGGGGCACCGTTTTGAAACAAAGTTCTTCAAAGATTTAAAATGATCTGTTCGCTGTTACAAATACATGAATAATTTATAGTTTCTCTGTGAGATCAGTTTTGAAATTTTGAAACTGGTGCTAAAATCACATACAAGCTATTTTACAAAATTATCACAGTGATCTGATTCGTACCTGAAAACAAAAAATAGTTTGCAAATGAATCAGAAAAAGCTGAGGCCTTGATTGAGGAAGGAAAGAGTGTAATTCTTCCACATTGCTTCCACATTGTAATCACCAACCACATGCCTATAAGACACTGAACAATTGCTTTAGAGAACTGTTTGAATGCAGCTTGTTGAACATCATGTGCATTCGTAAGTGTGCTGCTGAACTTGCTGCTGTTTGTTTGTGAACATTGGAATCAGTGTTTCCAAAGGAGGCTGCATCAATTCATTCCATTGCCACTTTCTGTGGTAAGTCATCCACCTGTTTCTCTTTTCACAGATGCTACCTGACCTGCTGAATTTTTCCATCATTTTGTTTTTATTATCAACCTGTGATATTAGCTCAGCTTTTCTCTCTCCATTAGTACAGCCTAACCTGCAGGGCTTTTCCAGAGCCATGCTATTTGTAACATATTACACCTCTTTGTCTGTGCTATCCATCCAAACTGCCTCCATTAACCCATTTGACTTGATTTAACTCAATGACCTCTTGATGACCTCTCAATGACAACTTATCCCCATGATAACCCAGGCCCCACACTATCACAGATATTCTTTCCCCTATCCATCCCTCTCCCCACTTCCCTGCAACTTGTCTTTCTCTCTTTCCCGGTTCTGACAAAGGGTCATCAAATTTGTTTCTCTCTCCTCAGGTGCTGCCTGACCTGCTCAGTGTTTTCATCATTTTCTAATATCATTTTTGCAAGTTATTGCAAGTTTTAACACATTGACATTCCCTGATGTCCAGTTCATTCTCAGATTATTCCTGACCCTGCAGTTACATATTGCAAAGGAGACCATGCATTCCCTGACTGGGTGTCTAGTATTGAAGCTTGTAGTCTCAAAACACTGGGATGAGATCAGAATCTAGGAAGAGATCAGAATAACAGATAAAGGAACTAAAGCGATATACAGCAACATTAGCCCAAGAAAATAGTACTGAGGTAAAAGGGCAGGCAAGAAGGAGCACATAATTTATTCTTGCTTTGAATGTTCTTCACATTGGCATGGATGAAAGAATGAACTGCCATTTCAAATGCATCGGAGACCTTATATCTGACAGCAGTTGAGTCAAAACAAGAGCAACAAGTTCACTTTGATTTTCCTCTCTCAAAATCAAGAAGAAGCTGATCATTTAAAAGGCAATATGTACATCCTCATGAACTCATATGTTTGTGCTTTTCAAATTTTGGTTATGTAATTATGTGATGGTAGCATTACAACATAAGTGTAATCAATATAGCAAAGGGGATTACAGTATTGATTTAGCACATGCTTGGTGGGTCAGGAATGTTTAAAAATATTGAGATGCTATGAAGAAGAATAATTTTACTTTAACAGCAAGGGTCACTAACACTTTACAGTTGTGCTTAAGCTATTAATATCATCTGAATTTTTCTTGTAGTTTGCCATGATGTAGGACTGATATAAAATGTGTGGCTGAAGTACTCATTTCTGTGTCATATGATTCTATGACTCCATGACTCTAGTGGACTGTTCAAGTGTGTCGACAGTAAATTTGCTTTTGATACAAAGATAGTCTGGAAAATAAATGTGAGATATAGGTAGATTAAGCTACTGGACAACAATTTGGGAGATGCAGTAAGATGTGGGTAAATATAAAATTATTCATTTTGGTAGGAAGGAAGTAAAAATGCAATATGCTTAAGTGGAGAGAGACTGAAGAATGCTGCTGTATAGAGGGATCTGGGTATCCTCATGTATGAAACACAGAAAAGTAACATGGCAATGCAGGAAATAATTAGAAAGAAAAAGGAATGCTGGCACCTGTTGCAAAGGGATAGAATGTTAGAGCAGTGAAACATTGCTACAACTGTGCAGGCTACTGGGAGACTGCTCCTCAAGTTCTGCCGACAGTTTTAGTCTTACTTAAGGAAGGATTTAGGAAAAATTATACTTGTGCTGGAAGTAATTCAGAGGAAGTTCATAAAGTTGATTCTTGGGATGAAGGTGTTGTTTTGTAAAGCAAGGCTATCCTATTTGGGACTATACCAATAGAAGTTCAGGAGAATGAGAGGCGATCTTATTGTGGTATTCAGCATCCTGAAGTGGCTTGATAGGGTAGATGCTGAGAGAATTTTTCCCCTTGCAGGAGGATCTTGAATTAAAGGGCATTGATTTAGAATTAGTCACTCATTTAAGATGAAGTTGAGGATGATCTTTCCTTCTCTCAGAAAATTGTGTATCTTTGCAATTCTTGACGCATAGAAGGCTGCAGAGCTCTATCGTATATATTCAAGACTGATAGACAGGAGTCTTGGTCTACAGGTGAATCAAGGATTGCAGAGAACAGGCTGAAGAACAGAGGCAAGGACAAAATCATATTAACCTTGATCTTATTGAACCATGCAGCAGGCCTGAGGGGTTATACAGGCAATCCCCACATTATGGCAGTTTGGGTAATAGAAAATCCCCCTTACAGAATTCACACATCACTACCCAAAAATTTGAGATATGGAATAATATTTGGTCTTATGGAATTTGAGGGAGAAAATATATAAATAAACACAAATCCAAAAGAAACAACAAATTTTATGAATTTTTATTTTTAGTCATTCGATACTGTGGGGCAGTGTGATTTGAATATGACATCACTGCATTAGCTAGGTTGGCATTCACAGCCAAGTCCCTACTTTACCACCCCCTCTCCAGTCCAAGGACATGTGAACAGACATCTCAGAGTGCAGTGCTGCCATGCTCTTCGTAAACAACAAAGTTTCTCTGATACACTACATTGTGGGGAGCCACAGTAGCCATAGCTTAATTCCTTGACATTTACTCAACTTCTACTGTCACTGTGCTTCAAACCCATAATCCCCCTGAACATCTTCTTCAACACCATCTTCCTCCCATGAACCCCAATTCTCAGATCCCATCCTATCTCTGATATCCCACTTCCTAAACCCTTTCCCAATCCACGAGCCTTGTCCATCTGCCAAGTCTAATGTTGGCGTCAGCTGTTAAGTAACAATGGTGGGTCACTTTGTCATCTCCAATAAAATGGCTTAATATGTGAGAAAAATATCCCATAGGAATGTATCTCCACTTATGGGATTCAATGATTAAAAAGTTGTTTATATTATGAAAAATCACAATACAGGTGGCTTTCTAGGAATGCAACACCTCCATAATGCAGGGGGCCACTTAAACAACCCACTGCTCTTGTTTCTTCTGTTCTTATCTTCCATATCTTCACAAATTACTGTGCATAAAGAATTCTGAAAATTGTCTCCTGTGTTGCTTTGCATATGTGCTCCTACATATGAAATTGTAGGGAATTCTTTTCCTCTTTTGGTTTATTAAGCACAACCTACACCAGAATAATTTGTATTCCCATTATCAGATTTTGTCTAACCTCTCCACTCAAGCACTAAATATTCCAATTATTCTAAAATAAAAATAGAAATTGCTGGAAATACATCAAAGGCAATCTACAACTGTAGAAATCAGATATGTTTATAACTGTAATATATGAATCTGCTTCAGAAGTGAAGAAGAGAAAGCTGTTTAATTTTAGTAAAACCAGTGCAGGGATGGTGGATGAAGGGAAAGACATGGTTGAGGAAGTACTGATAAGATGCTCAAAAGCAAAAGAAAACATCATTAGTTGGCTGAATTTATCCTTGTATCAGACAGCTGAAAGATGCATTGAAGAAAATGAAGTCATTAGAAAAGTAAGGAGTTTGTGGCAGTCAAGGAAAACACAGGAAGTTGACTTTCTTTATTCTCAAAGTCCTTCAATGCAATAATTAATATTGAAACTGGTAGATGCAGAGGCAGGGATGCAGATCCTTCCAGGCTTCAACAAAGGAGTGTAGAATTTAAATCTCTTTTTTGAAGCATGGAGAAATAAGAATATTCCTTCAGACTTTATAAAATCAGATGCCTAGAGCTACTGTAACTGAGTCAGTCAGAACTACGTTTCTCTGACCATGCTGCTTGATTTCTACCCGTATCTTGGCAACCCAAATATATCAGGTCTCCTCTCCAGGACTATTGATCAGTAGGTACATCTGTTACTTGACCATTCAAAGTGCCCAGAGAAAACTCTATCCTGTTTAATCCATAATTTTTCACAAGACTGGATCACGAGCCACTGGCCCTTTACCTTTGGGAAACAAAGATGATCCTGCACATTCAGTTCTCTTTCCACAAATGCCGTCTGACCAGCTAAGTGATTCCAGCATTTTCTGTCTTCACTTGAAAAAGCCCACTGTCCGCTGCTCCTAATTCTTCTGCTCTGACGTTAGGAGAGAAATCAATAGAGGTCAAGAATACAGCGATGTCAGTGATGAAAAGATAACTAATGGAATTATTAGCATTTGAATACAGTTGTGAGAGTTTGTCTGCTATACAGTGCTAAGGTTCTCTCAGTCACAGATGTGAAAGGTATTTTGGAATAAATTCAACAAACCTGGCAGCTATATAAGTTTAAAAAAAAGAGAGAAATCAAACCAGCAAGAAAAGAAGAAAATTTGCAATGAGCTAGTGTTATTGAGGGCAGAATTGCATATCCACTCCATTAAGGGTATACAATCCTACCTGAATTTCTTCAAGATAATCTATCCAGGCTATCCATGTTCTATATTAAGAATAAAAGGGGGCTAGAGAGAGAGTAGGTCCCCTTAGAGATCAGCAGGGCTGCCTATGGCTTGAGTTGCAGGAGGTGGGTGGGATTTTTAACAGATATTTATCCTCTGTTTACTGAGGAGAAAATCATCTTTACTCAAGAGATAAGGGAAACAAGTGGAGATGTTCTGGAGAACATTCGTATTACCAGGAAGGAGGTATTTGCAGCCTTACAGCACACTAAGGTGGATAAATCCCCAGGGCCTGACCAAGTGCATCCTTGAACGTTGTGGGAGGCTAGAGAAGAAAATGCAGAGGATCTTGTGGAGATATTTGCTTCATCGTTAGCCGCTGGTGAAGTTCCCAAAGACTGGAAGATAGCTAATGTCCTTCCATTATTTAAGAAGGATAGCTAGAACAAGCCAGGGAACTACAGGCTAGTCAGTCTGACATCAGTGGTGGGGAAGTTACTGGAAGGAATTCTGAGGGACAGGATCTATCAGCATTTGGATAGAGAGTCTGATTAGGAGGAGTCATCATGGCTTTATGCATGGAAAGTCGTGTTTGACAAATATTTTAGAGCTCTTTGATGAGGTAACCAAAAGGGTAGATGAGGGTGGATGTTGTCTATTTGGACTTTAGCAAGGCTCTTGCATGACAGGCTGGTCTGGAAGATTAGGTCTCATGGAATCCAGGAAGAGCTAGTTAGCTGGGTTCAAAATTGGCCCAGAGGTAGGAAGCAGAGGGTGGTGGTTGAAGGTTGTTTCTCAGAATGGAGGCCAGTGACTATTGGTGTGCTGCAGGGGTTGGTGTTGGGACCCTGGACCACTTATTCATATAAGTGATTTGGATGTGAATACACAAGGCCTGATCAGCAAGTTTGCAGATGACACAACATTAGGAGGTGTTGTTGGTAGTGAAGAAGCTTATCATAGATTACAGGGGATCTTGATCAGTTAGGGAAGTGGGCTGAGGAGTGGCTAATGGATTTCAATATAGATAAATGTGTGGTGATGTATTTTGGAAAGTCAAACCAGCGTAGGACTTGTACTATGAATGGCAGGGCACTAGGGAGTGTAATAGAACAGAGGGACCTAGTACAAGTGCATAGTTTATTGAAAGTGGCGTCACAGGTAGACAGGGTAGTAAAAAAAGGCATTCAGCACGCTGACCTTCATCATTCAGTATCAGAGTTGGGACATTTTGTTGCAGTTGCATAAGTCATTGATGAGCCTGCACTTGGAGTACTGGGCACAGCTTTGGCCACCCTATTATAGGAAGAATGTAGTTCATCTAGAAAAAGTGTAGAAAAGATTTGAGGATGTCGCCAGGACTAGAGGGCTTGAGCTACAGGGAGAGGCTGGCCAGGCTGGGTCTTTATTCCTTGAAATGTAGGAGAATGAGTGGTGACCTTATAGAAGTGTCTCAAATTATGAGAGGCATGGATGGTAACAGTCTTTTCCTCTGGGTAGGGGAGTCCAATACTAGGGAGCATAGATTTAGGATGAGAGGGGAATGATTTATAGACCTAAGGGGCAACTTTTTCACACAGAGGGTGGTGAGTATATAGAAAAAGCTGCAGGAGGAAGTAGTTGAGGCAGGTACAGAATTACCACTTTAGAGGGGCGCGACTTAGAGGGATATGGGCTGAACGCAGGAAATTGGGACTACCTGGGTGGACAACATGGTTGGCATAGACTCGTTAGGCTGAAGGGCCTGTATCCATGCTGTATTGCTTTATAACTCTATGATTGTACATGGGAAGCTTTTCCCTGGGAACTATATTATAATGTGGGCTACAGTAATCAGCGTTTTAACTGATACATGTTCAATGAAGCTAGTATTGAAACATTGTGTGTGACATTGAATATGCCATCATCCAAGAGTTGCAAATAAACTACATGTTGCTTGGTCCAAACTTTGAGCTTAAAAATTCAATGGCTGCTCCATTGGTGCATCAGTCAGTTGTTGCTCAGTGTGGCGATGACTGTATTGTTTGTGGGCCTGACACTTGGAAATTCAGCCCCACAGAAGTCCTTAGGCATCAGATGCCACTGAACTGACTTTTACATGGTGTGGCAAAAAAATCCAGGGCCAGTGCCAAGTCTGGATCCAGCTCCAGGGAGCTGTGATAGAGAAAGGCTGTGAATGGTTATGGATCAGAAGTGTGGGCTCTGGTGCTGGGTTTGGATGAGTTGGAGATCTGTAATCAGCAGTCCAGTGGATAGATGTGGATGACTGGGGTTTGGGGGTTCAAGAGATTGGTGAGAGGGAGGTGATTGGTGGGGGTTCAGCTGGGCCAGGTTCATGAACTTAAGGTTGAGTGGGTGTTTGTACCATATGGAGAGAGATGTTGGGCTCAAAGAACAGTCAGCAAGAAAATAAGTTAATGGGGATTGAATGGGGTTCCTGGTGCCACAGTAGACACCTTGAAACTGAATAGCTCAGTACACAGTATTATTAAAACCTGGTTGAGCTGAGACAGTCCAACAACAGGCACATTTCAGAACAATGTGACCTAATTTCTCCCGGTGAAGATCACATGAGTGTTACAAAACGAATGACTTCCTTACATGTATATCCAATGTAACAAATGACTGATCTGCACAACCATGATTAATGGACAGAAGGGCCCAGCTGAATTTCCAGAATGGTGCAATTTAAACCAGAAACTATTGGAATCATTGATTTTCACATGTACACAGATGAAAAAGGCAAAGCTATTTCACTGAATTTCTGAACTTTGAGGCTTTGTATTATGAAAAGAGATTTGCAGAACTGGATTATTTTTTAATGACAGGAGAATTGAGAATATGATCCAAGTGCTAAAATTGCTAGGAGGCATAAACTATCTGGATTTAAGCATGTATTGCAACTAAGCTTTTAAATATTCAAGAGTTTAATATTTATGTACAGAGAAAAGTAACGATTTCAAGTAATTAGGTGGTTGCAGTTGGGTAGGTCTGGGGAAGGAGGATAAAGTGGGAGTAAGAGGGGTTCAGTAATATAGTTTGCAATATGGATTAATGCTCTAGAGTTTCCTCTTAGTTTCTGAAATGACACTCATAACAATCCAGGTACCAGTTTAAACCCATCTTCCTTTTTCTTCTTAAGCAAACATGCTTCTCTGGGTATGTTGAGGTTTTCATTTATATTGTACTGTGCTGTAGTGTGATAACCAAGGTAGTGTTGTCCTTCCTCCTGTTCTTGATCTCAGGGGAGAGAAAGTAATATCATTAAGAGGCAGGAATATTCCAATTTATCAAAGCAGAACAATTAAATTGAGCAATTGATCCCATTGATCTTTTATTCCTTGGGAAATATCTGGCTTCTTTTAAACAACTTTCCACAGTTTTTATCAGGAACTTTAAGAGAATAAAGAACAGTAAGAGGAGAGGTTGCACATCCCTTGAGTCTGCTCTGCATTCAATAAGATCATGGCTGATCCTTTCTTTCAAGTAGACTTTCCCACTTAATCCCCAGATCCCCTGATTTCTTCAGTGTCCAAAATCTATTAATAGAATTTTGCAACGACAAGGAAGCCTTTTTGCATATGCTAATAGAGCTATCCAATAGAGCTATCCTCCCCCACATAACCTGCCTATCACTATCTCTTACCTGCATTTACCTATCACCCCCTCTGCTCACCCCACCTCCCCTCTTTTGTCCACCTATCACTGCTCTGCTTTTCCCTCCTATATATTGGGCTCCCCCTTTCCCTATCTTCAGTCCTGAGGAAGGGTCCTGACCTGAAACATTGACTGCCTGCTTTTCTCCATGGATGCTGCCTGGCCTGCTGAGTTCCTCCAGCATCTTAAGTGTTTTTCATCTAGCATCTGCAGTCCTTTGTTTCTCTGAAGGAACATGGATATCATTTAAAATATACATAAGCCACTGCTTCTGCTCTCTTGTGAGACCATACAGCAGGACTTGTGCAGATATAAACTCGGCCTTTATCAACAATTAATATGAATGTGAGGAGCTGCAGATTCAAGGAACTCTTCTTAGGAATGTGTTTTATGTGATCTATACCCCATAATATGTTCAATGATGTGGCAACATGATTGTTACAATACTGAATATATTTGAAGACTTGAGTTTGAATCCCTCCATGTGAAGAATGTAAACTTAATTAAATAAATCATGAATAAAAAGTCAGTGGATTGGTTCTGATTGATTCATCCTTGACCTAATGGCCTAATATCCTTCTTCTTTGGTAGCTCCTTGGGATCAAGCATGACTTACTTTCACTCCAGTTTTATTGGTTCTGAGGTGGTTAATACAGCCAAAGTGGGAACCGAAGGCTCTTCCCTGGATGACACAGGCCATGCCTGATGAGGGAGACAGTGGGTAGTTTGTGAAGTGGTTCACTCCTTCCACTGCTGACCCAGGGTTCCTGTGTGTTCCTGAGATATGGACTCAATGTTCTGACTACCATTCCAACTGCTCCTTCTCCCATTTGAGCAATCATAGGCCAGAGTCAGTGGGGATGCTTAAACAAATTCTAGAATCTTTTCCTCTGTCCACCAAGTAATTTATTTCCTATGACAGTGTTTGGAATAGAATGTCTCTTTCAGGATCCTAGTGTCTGGCATGCAAACAATGAGTGTGTCAAGGCTCTCAGTGCTTGGGCTGTTGGCCTGGGAGACAGTACTGACATTGGTTTGCTTGTCCTTCCAGTGAATTGGAAGAATTGTGTGGAGACAGTGTTGGTAGCATTTTCCAATGCTTCTAGACACCCTAGTCTTGATGAAGGGCCTTGGCCCAAAGCGTGGACTGTTCATTTCCCTCCGTAGATGCTGCCTGACCTGCTGAGTTCCTCCAGCATTTTGTGCGTGCTGTTCTAATGCTTTGAGATGCCTGCTATATGTAGTCCAGGTCACAGAAGCATATAGGAGGGCTGCCTGGTAGGCTATGGGTTTTGTGCCACGTCTGAAGTCTTGATCTTCAAATAACCTTTTCCTCAATGAACCAAAGGCTGTGTGGGCATTGAAGGCAGTGGTTTTTCATCATTCATGTCTACTTTCATTGAGAGGTCACTTCAAGAAAGGAGTACCACCAACCAATACAACCGGCCTTTTTCAACCTCACTAATGCCTTTGACTCTATCAATCAGGATTGATTCTGTACACCTACCGCAAATTCAGCTGCCACTAAAGATAGGCACCATTTGACATTTACTTCATGACGGCATGCAAGTCATGATCCTAATCAATGGGCCTACAACAGAGCTGATCACAGGGAAGGCTGCATCATACGTCCAACAATCTTCTCAGTCTTTCTTGCCATGATGTTGCATCTCATGTCCAACAAGCATCCTATGGAACTGGAGTTAATGGGAAACTGTTCAACTCCAGAAC
>JARFYF010000007.1:24344765-24355846 GCA_030265395.1 Rhina ancylostomus | reverse complement strand
GTGGGTTTCCTCTGGGTGCTCCAGTTTCCTCCCACGTTCCAAAATCATACAGGTAGGTTAACATGGGTTTAACAAATGGGTGGTGCATACTCATGGGGCTGGAAGAGCCTGTTACTGCACTGTAAATAAAAACATTTAAAAACCCACAATTCATTTTGGGAATCTGTTGTGGTATACAGCTGAATTAAGAAATGATCAAGTTTTTGCTTTTAATAAGTGAAACTGAGTCATGTATATTATCCACTCAGCCTAACTAGTCAGGAAATCTAGACACAGTATGTTAATATGGTGACTGGGTTAGAGCAGTTCTGATAAATGTACTTCAGAAAATTTCAGGTCTCTTACTTACTGGAATCCACCTCAGTACATTGGGAAGTTAAAATTCAGCCCAAAGTACAGACTATCAGCAAATATTGAAAAAGACTGATTAGCTGACGTCTTGGGAAAATAAAATGAGGCAAACTAGACAACCTAGTTCACTCTAGGTTGTGAACATGTGATAATTTAACAGGATTGGTCTCATGGAATTATAATCAATCTTCAACTGTAACACAAGGTTAACCTTTTGTAGACTGGAGGCAAATAAACTTACAGTTTAAGCTTTGCAGTAACCATGAGATCCCTGCCTAAAATGGAGAGGAACTATTCCATTCAATATTCATTTAAGAAGTTAAAGCTAGTCAGACTTGCTACATGTTACGCTCTTTTATCTCCAGATATCTCATAGGTCCAGGTCTAGACCAATTGGCTCCACAGGCCTGCTTTGATTCCATCCACTTGCCTTGATACAAAGCTAGGTGGCAGTGTGGGCTTTGAGAAGCATGTGAGGAGGCTTCAGAAGGTTTAGATAGGTTCAGGTGAGGGGCACACACAAGAAAGGTGGAACAGACTGCGGAAAAATGCAAGGTCCTCCATTTTAGTGAGAAATGCAGAGTACTTTTTAAATGCTGAATGGTGATGGTGTTCAGAGGGACCTGGGTATACTTCACTCACCTGGTGAAAGGTCTGAAATGAAAACACTGTTCCTCTACAAATGCTGAATGACTGCTGAGTATTTCCAGTGCTTTCTGTTTTATGACAGATTTTATTCAGAGGGACCTGGGTATATAAATCACTGAACATTAACATGAAGGTTTAGCAATCAATGAGGAAGACAAAAGGTATTGAGGCCTTTATTCAAGAGGTTCTGAGACCAAGAATAGAGAAGTCTTACTACAATTTTACAGAGCCCGGCGAAACTGCATCTGGACTATTGTTTGGCCTTCCCACCTTCAGAAGGACAAACGTGCAGTAAAGGAGTGCAGCGAAGGTTCTCCAGATTCATTCCTGAGATGGTGGGTTTGCTGTATGTGGAGAGTTTATACAGAAAAATAAAGGTAGATTTCATTGAAAGGTACAAATTTCTTACCAGGCTTGATAGAGTAGATACAAAGTTGATGCTACTCCTGGTTGAAGCATCCAGAACCAGGGATCACAGTCTCAAAATTAGAATCAACCATTCAGTAAGAGTTGAGAAGAACTTTCTTTAACCAGGGTGTAGAGGCTCACTCTGTTAATATATTCAAGATGGAGATTGACATATTTTAGAGATTAAAGAAATTAAGGGATAAATGCAGGAAAGTAAAGCTGAGATAAAAGATCCACTATGATCTTACTGAATGGTTCCTACTTCTGTTTCCTATGTTCTTACATTCATTTCCTTTAAACATTTGGCTGGAAAAAGTCTATTGATCTCAGACTTAAAATTATTCATTGAACAGCAATCCTGCTGCTTTATCTAAAAATAAGTCTTACACTGCCTCACCCTTTGCTCAAGATGCATTTTCTAAATTCTCTGAGTAGCTTGTCATGAATTTTGTCCTGGCTATTCAGTGAAAGTGTTTCTCTCCATCTACCTGGTCAGTCCCATTTTATATCTTAAAAATCTTATAGCCTTCCCATTTCCATTGAACACATTAATAGTTTATACACTCCTTTTGCATAATTTAAAAGCATTGGTAACGCTCTGGTGACTCTGCACTGCACTCTTTCCAGGCCCAATACATCCTAAGGTCCAGTCACTAGAACTATCGTCCACTATATTTCAGATTTGATTTAATATATTTTTAGCAATACATGCTCCTGTTTATATTCCAACCCCCTAAATATGAAGGTTAATATTCAAATATCCTTTACAATTATTATTTTTGCATGCCACTGCATTTTTGTCTGCATGGACCTCTAATTGCCTGAATGGCGATTGTTCTGTTTCCAAATATTAAAAAATTACTAAGTTCTACCTTTTCTTGGTACATTAGAAGCCATCTGCTACCATTTTGTTCACTCATTTAGCCTATCAATGTCTTTTCATAATTTGTATACCTTCCTGACCATTTACTATGCAGCTATCTTGGGCCACCAGTACACCCGGATATAGGAATCTCAATTGTATCGTTTGAGTGATTAATACCACATAAAAACAAAAATGCTGCAGATGCTAGAAATCTGGAATAAAGCAGAAATCACTGGAAATACTCAGCAGTCATTCAGCATTTGTAGAGGAACAGTGTTTTCATTTCAAGTCAATGACCTTTCACCAGGTGAGTGAAGTGGACTTGGCAGAAGTGAAACTGTGAACAGATTATTGGTGAATAAGTGTGCTGAAAGGTACTACCTAAGTGTAAATGGCTGCACTTTCCATAACTGATACTTATGTAGTGGTTTGAAAGCAGAAGAGCATTCTGAGGTCCTTCCCCAAAGTGTAATCAGTCAAAAAAGTCATCAATCTAAAAGGGAAATATCAGCAAGTGTGATTATTTTTTTAATGCACACTTCTTTAACATCATCAATAGCATAAAATAATTCAAACTCACTGCACTAGTTTCTGTTTCAAGAAACAATTTAAAACCTTCAAAACTTAAAGACTTTGCATTATACTGAACTTTTGCAAAGTGCTCTGGAAGTACTTTCAAAGTGTAGTCACTGTTGTAACGTGATGCAGCAGCTTATTGGTGTACAAAGAAATTCTATAAACTGCAATGAAATACAGAGCCAGATAATCTGAGTTAGTGACGCTATTTAAGAGATAAATTTTGGTCTTGGGATCAGCAAAAACTCAGCTGCTCTTCACTGAATATGACATGAAAGGGCAATCAGGAGCTTAGATTAATACCTCAATGAAAGCTGGCATTTCTGACAGTACATTGACTTCTTCAGTTTAATACTGGAAAATGTGTTCAAGTTTCCAGACCAGACTTGTGGGTTTTTAAACTCAGGATAGATAAATTGGAAGATTGAGTAACTAGAAAAAGTACAAGGAAAGCACTTCATAGTAATGCTTTTTCTCACCAAAAATATTATAGAAGTAGCAGGAGGTAAGTGATAATGAGCAAAACAAACCATTCACAAATGGAAGAAAGCTATTGTTCTGATAGAAATTGGGCTGGATACCTACACAATACCTACATTACTTAATTTGTTAGTACGTATACACAACATTGCCATGAGGTTGTACCAGGTTGTCATGGACATATTACAGAGCATTCCTCAGACCACAAACACCTCCTAGTCATTTTCAAGCAATCCCACAATGGCACCATTGAGATTACAAGGTTACATGTATATCTACAAAACTGAGCATTGCATTCAAAAACTGGATCCCAACACTGATGGCCTTTCAAAGTTCCAACGTGAAGGGACCAATGTGAATTTTAAAACTATTATTTTAACACTGAAGAGACTGCAAGGGCCACTCAAAGGATACTGTTTTAAGATAGGTCTATAAACATAACTTGTCAGGGTGGAACAAATCTGATGTCAGTATCATCAAGGATTTCCTATGTCCTTATTGCAGGACATGTGAACTGTCTAAAATTCAGGGTGGGATAAGTGGAAACACCGGGTGTTATTGCAGAGCATTTCAAGCAAACTCTATACCCAACAAGTTGGCTGGTGCACAAGAAAATAGTAGTGCATGATCTCATTTACTATCCTGGTTTAAACCAAGAAATTAAAGGCATGGTTAACACATTATAGGGCCCAACCTCTGAGATCATCAACTTAGACTTAGAGTTACCCTGCGACGCTTCCAAAGTGTCCATACTGAGTAATAGAATGAGACAACTTCTCCATATTAAGAGACAGTCATTCCAAGTGGTTGAAAGTGCAACCATTGTGATCTGCACTGCAACTGAAAAGATAGCTACAATTTTAAAACGTGATTCCCCCATGCTTACAAAATATTCATATTAATTACACTTTTATGATTATTCCTAAATCATTCTTATTCCAAAATGTTTAATTCATTTCTGTAGCCTCAAACCAATTATTCCAAAACACATGCTTGCTACAGGAAATGTATTAACTATTCCATAGTTATCCTAAGTAACTTCCCACGTCCTTTTGAATTTTTGCAACTTCTCTAACAAACAGATTAACAACTGCAAATTTTACATTATGAGAAATTGCTCTTTCATACCGCTTATGCATGTGGTGAACAGAGCAAGACTGAGAATAGTTCACTTGAATTTCACTGCCAGGGCTTTTAACAATTAAATGAAAAAGTTTTTTTTAATAAACTATCTGTCCTTATTTATTTAAATCCTAAGTCTCAACATTGTTTCTTACATCATTTCAAATATTTTGGTTGGCATACTAACAATATTTTGAATTTATTTAAACTTGGCAAAACCAACTTCACAATGGCTAGGTAAGATACATTTATTTTTCAAATTCATTAAAATAAATTCCACCATTTTTTTCTTAGTCCCTTGGTGCCCATTTGTCAATCTCAGCCTCAAACAAACTCAACACTGAAAATCTACACTCCTTTTGAGGGAGAGAATTCCAGACATTTACATAACTCTGAGTCAGGACATTTCTCCTCACTTAGATCTTAAATGACCAACCTCTAATAGTGAGACTATGCCCCCACATCTAAATTGTCCAACCAGATGAAGCACCTTTCAGCATCTATCCTGTCAATTCCTGTAAGAATCTTGCATGCTCCAATGAGATCACCTATTATTCATTTAAACTCAAAAGAGTATAGACATGCAAACCTATCTGTCCTCATAAAACAACTCCCACAGGAATCAATTGCTTAGGCAAGTATATCCTTCTTTAGGTAATGAGATCAAAGCTGAACAAAATATCTCATATGTGGCCCCACCTATGTTCTGCAATAAAGGCCAACATGCAGTTTTTTTCTTAATTCTGCTGTATGTGCCTTCACTTTTAGCAGCAAATTTATGTTAGTACAGTCAAATTGCTGGCTTGTTGCAATGTCAGTTGACTGAAGTACAAAAAGATAAATGCAATTATAAATCAAGTCATCTAACTCATCATTTAAATACATAGAGCATCCAATCTTATTTGAAGCTGAGCACTCTTTCTGAGTGTGTTTTTAATTTATTCATTGTCAGAATCTGAAAACCACTGACAAGTCCAACATTTATTGCCTTACCTTGAATGGTTTGGGAAAGTGGTGGTGAATTTTTTTCTTGAACTGCTGCAGTGCTTCTGGTGAAAATGTTAGTCCAGCAGTTCAAGGATTTAGACTCAGCAATAAAGGAACAGTGAAATATTTTCCCAAGTCAGAATGTTTGTCTTCGAGAGGAAATTGCAGATGGTGACATTTTCCCCCCATCTGATGCCTTTGCTCTTTTGGAGACAGGGATCAGTGTGGAAGGAGCTGTCAGAGTAGCCTTGTTGAGTAGATGCAATGCATTGTGTAAATGAAACACACTGCAGTTGTGATGCATCCATGGTGAGTTCAGTGAGTGCTAAGGATAGTAACTGCAGTACCAATCAAGTGGATCATCTTGTCCTGGGAGATGTCCTGCTTTTTGGGCACAGTTGGACCTTCACTCATTAAGGCAAATAGAGAGTATTCCATCATACTTGTGCCTTATTGATGGTGGAAAGGATCTGGGGTGTCTGAGCTTTCCACATGCTCCAGGATATGAGACCTCTGACCTGTAGCTATAGATTTCATCTGTACTCTTTCAAGAACTTTCAGTTCTTTAATGAGCAACAGATAAAGTTAAAATAAAATAAAGCGCATATGTATTAGGAAAGTTATATTTAAATCAACTTTGGCAAATTGTAAGCTTCTAAAATAACAGCTTCAAAATTTAATGATTAACATATTAATTAGCCATTTTCTGAAGTTAAAGATTGAAGGTTATGGGAAAGCATTAAGGTCATGAGCTTAAGTATTGTACAAGTTGGCACCAGGTGGCAGTATCACATGTGGCCCTTTTTTAGGACAACTCTGACCAGAGTATGTGATGTGCATGATCCAGCTAGTTTCATCAGTCAAACAGCCAAAGTAGCTTAAAATGGTATATTCAGAATTTATTTTGCTTTGACCCAGCAGTTCAGGAGTACTCCTCTGGACTTATAAACATAGCCTGGATAAAAGTGTATCCTATAGTAGGAGCTAAATTAAAATAGAGTATTTATGAATTTATTTACAATGCATCATTTCTAATAAATACATTAACCTTGCATACTATTTACACTGGAATTTAATAACATTATTGTCAGTGTGATTATAACAGGATTGTTAACATCATTATGTATTCATTACAGCTAATTACACCCAATTACTGCAATATACTGCTTAATCACAAGCATTGATATCTACTAACATTTAAATGACAATACAGTTGTGAGTTAGAAGACACGTGCATAATAGGAAATGATCACATAATCGACTGTTTTGGAATGAAGACAAATGTTACAGTCACTAGTGTTTTAATTCCATCAGTATTCACATAATATTTCCAAGTCAGATTTTACTCTATTGAAAGAGCAACATTAGAAAACCCAGAGACAAATGATGCCCATGCATCCCATCAAAGCTCTTTTTGTTTTATTTTCATATGTTTCATAGTCCATATTTTCTTACAACAAAGAAGGAAGCAATTTGGCTTATCATGTCCCAACCAGCTGTGTTTGGGGTGTGGGGGGGATGGTTGGGGGGAAGCACAGGAATTTCCTTATATTAGCACCCGCTGTATTGTAGTTATAGTCGCCTGTAAGCAACCCTCTCCCCCCTCACTATCTGGCAGCAGGCACAACTGCTGTTGATTGCAATTTCTGCCAAACATTCCTCCATCTGCACGAAATTGAGATTAACAATATCCATAATAAGAAGACAACACTTATTGAAGGCAATTTAGCTGACACCATTATCTTGTAATCCAATCAGTTGAAATTGAATGACCCTTCAACGAGAGCAATCATACTTGGTCTGAGTATCTCAACTTGAAGTAAAAATGATGCCTGGGTTTTAGTTGTGTTATAGTAACCCAACTCAGATGTAGTTATGGAGACACCATCTACCTTTGCCACTCAGTTAAAATAGCAAAGGACAAAAGTACTCAGAGAATTCAGTGATAATACCCTAAAGCTTCTTTAACTATACAACATTTTCTCATCAGACATGCAGGGTTAAAATCAAGATTCATGCACTGTTTTCAAAACTTTTGTTTTGTTTTTAAAATGAACTTTATTGGGGTACATTTGCAAATTCAGGTTTATTGGACCAGAGAGTGAATCAGAAACAATTCGAACACCACAAGGCCAATTCTGTATCACATCTAGTAAGGCTTGACACAGAATGGGGCTTCATAAAACTATCCCTTAGATCTTTAATGATACAAATCATATCAATAATCTTTTTATCATGGCACTAGGACAACACAGTTTAAAAAAATCTAAACACAACATTCTTATTGATTATATGAAGAGCTGGGCAGGGGGGGCACAACACTGTGGGAGGTTTGTAATGCCATGAAAGCCAAGCATAATACAGATGTGAACCAAACTGTGATCTATTATATAATTTAAAAGACATTAAAATACTTCAGGTGCAGATACCAGTGGTATATGTAAAACTAGACTGATGTCAGTCCTTTGCTGAAGATAAACTGTTCAAGTGGTTGTTAAGATCCTGCAATATTATTCAAATGGCAACTGAAAGTTCTATAGGTGTCCCAGACAATCCATAATCAGTGACAAAATTAATCAACAGCTCATTCACTTCATAAATTTGTAGAAATGTTACATGTAGGAAATGAGTTATCCCTTCACAGTAATTCTCTTTATGTGAAACACCTTCTGAGAGGTAAAATAAGCCATTACATAAACTAAGCTTTGCTTATAATCCTAACTAGGAAAACAGGCCAATTCAGCAGGAATCTCCCAAAAACATTATGAAGAACTCAATACGAGACAAATGAAGTGATCATCAACAGTTTCCTGAAATGTGTTGGAAGCTAGAAAGTAGTTGTAAGGCAGTGGGCAGTATTGCAAGGTCCAATCTATTTTAAGTTTGGACTTTTTCTGATTGCTACCAGCAAATTGCTAAATAGGAATTCTGCTACAATTGTGGAGGGAGGCCTGAGTACTGGGGGAGCAGGTGATGGTGTGTTGGACAATTCTTATATTAAACCAGCCTTATAGGCTGCTCATTGCATCCTACAGCCAAAAATATATGAATAGACAACGTGCCTATTTATTGGAGACAAGAGACCACAGATGCTGGAATCTGAAGCAACACACAAAAATATAGAGGAACTCAGCAGGTCAGGCAGCATCTATGGAGAGAAATGGGCAGTTGACATTTCGGGTCCAGACCAGATGAAGGTCTCAGCCTGAAACATCACTGTCCATTTCTCACCATAGATGCTGCCTGACCTGTTGAGTTCCTTCTGCTTTTTATGTGATGTCCATTTATAGGCCAATCAGTAAATCATATTAAAGGATGATGACAGTGAGCACAGTATTTTCATTTGCTCCTTTTCTGTTCTACAGAGGGGTTCTTTCATAGAGAGATTCACAGATCTCAAATCTCAGATCATAATGTTATCTCAAAAAAGAACAAAACTACTGGAAGTAGCACCATCTGTGGAGAGAGAAATAGAGGTTATAGAACAGAGAACAGTACAGCACAGAAACAGGCCTTCAGCCTACAATGTTGTGCCCAACTAATTAAGCTAATGAAGCTAAATTAAACTAATCCATTCTGCCTGCACATCGTCCACATCCCTCCATTCTCTGCATGTTCATGTGCCCATCCTAGGGCCTCTTAAACACCTCTATCATATCTGCCTTCAGCACCACTCCCAGCAGTGCATACCAGGCACCCACCACTCTCTGTGTAAACAACTTACTGCACATATCTCCTTTGAACTTTCCCCCTCTCAGCTTAAATGCATCCTCTCTAGTATTATCCACCCTGGGAAGAAGATACTGGCTGTCTACTCTATCTATGGCTTTCATAATTTTATACACTTCAGTCAGGTCTCCCCTTAGCCTCTGCTGCTCCAGTGAAAACAACCCTATTTTGTCCAACTACTCCTTGTAGTACATGCCCTCAGTCCAGGGAGCATCCTGGTAAACCTCTTCTGCACCCTCTCCAAAGTCCCCACATCCTTCCTGAAATGGGGCAACCAGAATTGCACACAATACTCCAAGTGTGGCCTAACCGGAGTTTATAAAGCTGCAACATAACTTCCTGACTTTTGAACTCAATGCCCTGACTAATGAAGGCAAGCATGCCATATGCCTTCTTTACCCGCCTATCAACTTGTGCGGCCACATTCAAGGAGCTATGGACTTGGATCCAAAGATCCCTCTGTACATCAATGCTGTTAAAGGTCATGCCATTAACTGTGTATTTTCCTTTTACATTTAGTCTCCCAAACTGCAACACCTCATACTTGCCTGGATTAATCTGCCATTTCTCTAACCATATCTACAACTCATCTGTATCCCACTATATCCTTTGACAATCTTCTACACTAGCCACAATGCTACCAATCTTTGTGTCATCTGCAAACTTACTAACCGACCCATCCACATTTTCAACCGAGTCACTTATATAAATCACAAACAACAGAGGTCCCAGCATGGATCCCTGCAGAACACCATTGGTCATGGACCTCCAACCAGAATAAGACACATCGACCACTACCCTTCATGGGCAAGCCAATTCTGAATCCAAACGGCCAAGTTACCTTGAATCCCATGCATCTTAATCTTCTGGATGAGCCTACAATGAGGGACCTTGTTGAATGCCTTACTAAAATCCATGTAGACAACATCCACTGCTATCTGATGTTATGAGGTTATCTGATGAAAAGTCATCAACCTAAAATGTTAACTTTGTTTCTCTTTCTACAAGTTATGCATCAGCTGGTGAATATTTTCAGCATCATCTGCTTTTACTTCAGATTCGAGCATCTGCAGAGTTTCACTTCTGGAATGAAGATCTCATTTTTTTCTGCTAGGCCAATTGGTGCTTTCTCAGTTATTGAATCCTCAGTGATATAAATCATTTATATCCATTGTTTGCATTTCATCTTCAGTTTATTTTTCTTCTGAATTTCATTTATTTCCAGTTCATTCATTTCTTTTGATGTTACTTGTATTTACAGATCATGAAGTGAAAGGTTTCAGCTGAGAAGATTCAGTGATGTCACAACTGATCTGTGACCTGACTGTACAGAAAAGGCTGCAGATGCTGGAATCTGGAGCAAAAAATGAGCTGCTGGAGGAATTTAGCAGATCAGGCTGTATCTCTGGAGGGAAATGGACAGTTAATGTCACAGACCAAACCATAAGCTAATTCCAGATGAAGGGTCTTGACCCATAACATCGACTGTATATTTCAATCCATAGCTGCTGCCTGATCCACTGAGTTTCTCCAGCAACTTGTTTTTTGCTCTGTATGTCTGACTTTGCCCTAGCTTCTCAATAACTGTGGTCCACAGAAATCTATCAATCTCAGGCTCAAAGTTAAGAAAGTTCCAGATTTCCACCTCACTCCTAAAAAACCTGATTCTAAGTTTCAAACTGGGATGCTGGTCATAGATTCCCTAACCTTTAATACCTTGGACATTTTGGTCATACCTTAAACTTCTAAATTCCAGGGAATACATCCTAGTTTTGTTAATGAAAATAAAAACAAAACTTCAACTGCCAGCATCTGAAAGAAAAACAGAAAATGCTGGAGACACTCAGCAAGTCAGATGAGAAAAATAATCTGAACAGTCTAAAGTTGATTACTCCACACATGACCAGATGGAAGT
>JARFYF010000007.1:24308099-24318686 GCA_030265395.1 Rhina ancylostomus | reverse complement strand
CATGAAGTTGATAATTATGGTCTCTACTTATATTTCTTAAAATGTGAATGTATTGTTTATTTTCCTTTTCTTAAAATAAAGTGTAATTCTCATTAATTTTTCATTATAACATAAGATCTGGTTTCATTTACATTATACTTATCTAAAATCTGAAATTAATCATCGCTTTATTTTCACTTTTGGAATAAAACTGTTCATTTATTATGACAAGAGGTCTTCCTATAAAATTAGTCTTGCTAACTTTCCTTTACAGTACATTACTTCTTGAAGATATTATGTTTCAAAGTTGCAAAGAAATAGTCAGGTTCTTACATCCATGCTTGCCAGATAGCAATTTTTTTCTTAATTGTTTTAATTACAGGACAGCTAACACACACAGAAGATTCCAGCAAATATCCTATTATTGTTTATTAGAAAGTTTTATACCTACTGCTTTCTTTTTAGATCTCTAGTTGAAACTATCAACTCCCGTTACTCAGGACTTGATGTTATATTCAATGAATTTACAAGTTTGGCACGATAAATATTTTGGCATTTTGAGAGCCATTACATGAGCCACATCAAATTATACAAGCTGGGACAAAAAATGGATATGTAAATTCACTACAGGAAGCTTAACACATCTTTGTTTTCATATCACAACTGATCTGAACTTGAGATTGCTGGCTGAAATTATGATGCATGTGCAAATCTAGCAAATGAAAATATGAGTACAGACTGGAGTTTTCTAAATTAATAATGCTACTAATGCAATTTCTTCCATTTCTGTGATTGTGACTTCTACAATTGTTTGGTGAAATGATGTATAGCAGCATGACTACTGAGTCATATTTTTGAGATCTGTACATTGCTGAACTAATAATATACTGTATGAGGGCACTACTAATTTTTGTCAGAATTTCCCAGGGAGGAAATCAAAAACAGGCAAGACTCCTGTGTGTAATTGCTATTTTTAATCCCAGATGAAAAGTGTGCTTTAAAGTTTTCAAAGAGGAGATTTAGCATGGTTGTAATCTGTAGTGTGAAAGATTGGCCTCATACTCTTAGGCTCACATGTATAACCAGCAGCAGTTGGTGCGCTGACATTAGGAAGAACAGAATTGGGAGTTAATCAGAAAAAAAATGTTTGAACCATTTTGTTCTTTCATATTGACCTGGATCAATTTTAAGGTTGGCACTTATCAAACAGTTTGTTCTTTTTGGACTCTTTGTGATTTTTTTTGTTCTTCGTAAACTGAGATATTGCCTGGCTTAATTAAGGTTCTGAAATGATACACATAAATAATTTGTAAATCACACTTGAAAATAAGAAATATTTCATAAGTTGATGTTTAAATAAAATTAATTTGAGTGCTTTATTCATTCTCTCTCTTACTACTATAGAAGTCATGACGACAATAATTATCCCTCAGAGTCCTCATTGCCCTGTTGGATTTTTCCCATGTGGGAATATCTCGTTATGTCTGCCGCAGTCATTGCATTGCAATAAAATTGAAGATTGTGAAAACGGAGCTGATGAGAAAGACTGTGGTAATGCACATTTTTATCATGTGAAATGGAGTAACCTGTCTGACTGTTATTAATACTGCCTATAATTCTGGTTAGAAAAATATGAGTTTGGAAAATTGAATGTAATTTGGCATGTTGTTACATGCTGTCTGAATGTGGTCATTGTATTTGGTGGAAGTTGCCAATTCGGCATAGTTGTGGGATTATATGACAAAGCAACTTTACAAAGTAGTGGATTTGCCCACCTTAAGATATATATAGTAATTTTTTTTGCTTTTCACTCATGAATTGAAATAAATGCTGGTCCTTTTGTAAAGTCAGCATTTTCAATATCATCTTTAGCCATGGTATGCCATGGGGGGTTTTAAACCAATATTCAGCAATAAAGTCTGAACATTGTTTTAGCCACATACTATATTTCACAACAATAAGTTCAATAATTTTAAAACCTTTTAAAATTTTGGCCATTCTTCCACATCACTCTGATTTTCAACTGCTGTTGGGGAAATGCTGTTGAATAATTGCCTGTGCAATATTATAATTTCACAAAAATAATATTTTGCATTGAACAAATTAATGTAATTTTGCATGTTATTATTTTATCCTAATATTTCACTAATTTATAGATTTTATATTGAGTATTTGAGATTGCATGTTTACTTAGAAAATTGATCCCTTTCCATATATCTTAGTATAATATCTGAAGTTGCTCTCGATGTGTGTACATCAGTGAGTCTGAGCTCTACTGATCTAACTATGTATCGTTCAGCCTCCATAATTGCAAAATATATATTGATATAAATATGTACCCGTGTTTTTATAATTTTTATTGACCCCAGTGTGACCATAAGGCCTTGCAAATTTTATCTTTTAAAATAATCAATGTAGAAATATATTAAGATGTGAACTGACTTTATAATATGTGTACCTGCTGTACCAGGAGTTGCAGAAATTGGGGTGCTGTTCCAATTTCTGTCCTTGTACTCTGATGTAACCAAATGATTAATTGTTATTTTTATTTTGATTTTAATCCTTAGTTGACAAGGTCTTGTGTTCCCAACTCAGTATTAGTTGCATTTTGTTTCTGAAATTTATTGAAATGTGCTTTCCTGTCTTTCCTTTTAGATGATAATGCTGGCCTGGCAATTACATTTGAAAACTATTTTAGGCCAACTTACAATGAATTATCAGAAGATTGCTGTAAGTGATCTTGTTCAGACATGTTTATGTGTTTGCGGATTGTTATAAAACCTAATAAAACTGGAACCTATTTTTTAACAGAGGAATAAGATTCTGGCATTCTTACTATAATTAGGAATCAATTTGGAATGATGGGGGGACTATAGCAAAAGGTTCTGCACATGCCTGGAAGTAAAATTTTAAAAAACATTGTAACTACCATTATTTTAGATAGATATTAAAACAGAATTTGATGGGGTTAAGAAATCCAGTTCTAGCTTTAGAGTTCATGGTGATAAGTTCCTGGTGACTGATTCTATTGAGAGTTGTTGGTCAGACCTAATCCAATGTCCTTCTGATGGAATCTGCCCAGGATGCAAATAATTTTCATGTTTTGCTTCATTTCCACCAACATACTCTGAGCAGTTCACAGATCAGAGATGGACAAAAATCTATTGCTGTCAGTGAAGAGTCCATTTAGTAAAGCTAGTTGAAGAACAGAGGAAGCAAAATTGAGGATGTATGAGCTTCACAGAGGCTGATTTTTGAAGGGCTTGATTGTAGTTTTTGATCTATGGAATTCATTTTTTAGCCATACTTGTTTTTGAGCATTCTGCAGCTAGTTGGGACATTGAATGTCTAGAATCAAGGCCAGTGAAGTATCACCAAATGGAGCACATGTCATGCACTCTCCACTGACTGGTATATTGAAAATGCTAACACTGAGATAAAACTCCAGTTTTACAACAAATTGCATTTACATTGATCATTTCACTACAGCAAAAATATCTCAAGGAGCATTGCAGAAGTGCAATCAAATAAAAATTAGCACTGCAGAAGAAGGATATATTAAGTTATTAGAAGCTGAGTCACAGGAGGTTTCATAAGGGATCTTAAAGGAGATGAGGGAGGTGGAGAGATCTAGGGATGCACATCCTCTGGTTAGGACCTAGTGAGCTAAAGACATAGTGCCAATTTGTGGAGTGAAATAAATGGTAGATAAACAACAAGCTGGAATTGGATGGCTATAGGGTTCACAGGAGGTTGCAGACTAGATGAGATTAGGGGAAGTTGAGATTGGGAAGAGATTTGAACACAAGGATGAGAATTTTACATAGAGCTTGGAGACATGTAAATACATAAATTAGGAGCAGGAATAGGCCATTTGACCCTTCGAGCCTACTCATCCATTTAATAAAGTCACAAAAGATCTACTTGTAACCTCAGGTCTGTTATACCCATCTGCCTGGGATAACCTTTCACTCCTCACTTATCAAATATCCATCTACCTCTGTTTTAAAACATTCAAACTTTCTGCTTCCACCACTCTTTTAAGAAGGAGGCTCCAAAAGACACATGACCCTTTGAAAGAAACATTACACTTCATCTCCCTATTAAGTAGTTGACCTCAATCTTAAAACAGTGATCCCTAGTTCTAGATTCTTTCACAAGGGGAAATATCTGCTCTATTTCCACCTCTTAAGATCCATCAATATTTTAAATGTTCCCTCTCATTCTCCTAAACTCCAGTGGATTTAAATGTAACCTTTCCTCATAAGGCAACCTGCTCATTCCAGGTATTGGTCTGGTATATTTTCTGTGAACTACTTCCAACACATTAACATCCTTCCTTATATAAAGGCCCAAGACTATAAACAATACTCCTGGTGGTCTCATCAATGCCTTATGTAACTGAAGCAAAACCTCCCTATTTTTTACTCAGTTTGCCTAATAATAAATGAGAACATTTTGGTAGTTTTCCTCATTATTCAAGTCATGAACTAAAGTGTCCCGATCTCAGAACTCTGCAGTCTTTCACCATTTGGATAATATGCTGTCTTATTTCTGCTGCCAAAATGGACAATTTAACATTTTACCACATTATTCTCCTTTTGCAGATCTTTGTTCATTTACTTAATCAGTCTCTATCCCTTTGAAGCCTCCTTATATCTTCTTCACAACTCCATCTTCCTATCCAACTTTGTGTTATCAGTGAATTAACTATTCCTTCAGTGCCTTTGTCCAAGAAATTTACATAAATTGTAAAAAGTTGAGGCCTGATTCTTAAGGCACACCACTTGTTACATCTTGCCAACCAGAACAATACATATTTATGCCTACTCTGTTTCCTGTTAGTCAGCCAATCTTATATCCATATCAGTATGTTTTATCCAATCCATGAGCTTTTATTTCAGCAGCAGCATTTGATATGGCACCTTATCAAATGCCTTCTGGAAATCTAAGTATTGTACATTCACTATTTTCCTTTTGTCTATAGCCCATTACTTCTCTAAAGGACTCCAATAAATTGGTCAGAAATGATTTCCCTTTCACAAAACTATGTTGAATTTCTCTGATCACAAATTTTTCTAAGCACCATGCTATAACATCTTTCATAATAGCTTCTAACATTTTCCCTATGTCAAATGTTAAGCCAATTGGCCTGTGGTTTCCTGCTTACTTTCTCCTCCCTTTTTAAATAAATGAGTTAAATGGCTATTTTCAAATCTTACAGAATCTTCATCTATTCTTCCTATTTTTATTGGGAGTTCCATGATGGTCATATAAAGGCCTGTTCAAAATGCCCTACTTTCAATGCGAATAAAAATCATTCCGTAAGTTTTAGTTTAAATTGAACCATCTAGAGTGTGTCCCAAATCTTAATCTACTTAGACTCTTTTTTTGGTCCTCATATCAATTTGCAGAGAAAAAATTCATTAGCAATACAACAATTGATGTCTTTTAAACATGATTAGATGTGATGTGTTCTTAATTTACAGTACTTCAACATTTCCCACAGAAGTGTGATTGCAAAGGAACACAACTGGTATGTGAAAACAAGAATCTACACAATGTGCCACAGGTCTCAGAAAATGTGACTCTTCTGTAAGTAATTCTGTTTTTTGTTTAAATTGTTTTGCAAGTACATCTATTAGTCATGATGGAAAAAACATTTTATTTGCAGTAAAACTCTTAAATGCAGGATTTCCATCCATAAAATTTAACAGTGTTATATGAAAAATTGTTATTACAAGGTAACAGAATTTAGAGAGAATATGTGACATTATTAAGTATGTTTTGAGTTTATTATAATACAGTATAGTGATGTAGAAATAATTGGTTTAAACATTATTCTCCAAAATGCTATCTTTCCGCCAAGTGAAACAGCAAAGGAAAAAGAAGACAAAGGGCATTTTCCTATAACATTTGGGACGGAGGATTGATTTGAAAGATAAACCAGATGCATAACATTGAGCATGAGGTATTCTGATTGAAACATATCTGAGGATCAAAAGGGATTCTTTAAGGCAAAATGTATTGAGTTGGTTGCCTACAGTTTTTCAGAATGTGTCCCAGATGACCAGGTGTGTAGGAACTGCGTCTAAGTCCTGAAACTCAAACACAATGTTTCTGAGCTTGAGGATTTGCTGGATCACCACAAGACAAATATAGGCAGAAAACTTTGCGTAATGCACTTTACAGAAATCTTGCAAATGGATATCAATATGGCAGGAGGGAAAGGTAGGCAGGAGGAATAGAGAATAATAGTAGAAATGCAATTGTCATCAGCAATTCAATAGAAAGGTAGTAATCCAGCTACCAGCATGAGTTTCATATGGTGTATTTTCACCCTAGTGCCAGACTAAAGGATACCAGTTAATGTGCAGAACATTTAGGGTGGGGGAGGTGTGCAGGGAGAACAGCCAGAAGTGATGATCCAAGTAAAAATCAATATCGTAGGAAAGAAATGTATAAAGAAGAGCTTCAGGATTTAGAGAAGTAGTTGAAAAAAACAGGTCTTCAAGGGTAGTAACCTTTGGATTACACCCAGAGCCATGCATTGGTAAGTGCGGGTTACTGTGTGGTTGAGAACTTGTTCAGGAAGGCTTCTGATTCTGGAAGCAATGGGATGAGTTCTGTACAGAAAATCTTGAATTTTATACAATGCATTTCATGTCCACAGGTCATCCCAAAGTTTTTTGTGAACTGTAGACAATGTTGTAATAAAGGCCAACTTGTATGTAATAAGTTTTACACAAAAACAAATATGATAATGACCAAATAATTTGCCTCAGTGATTTTGACTGAAGGATGTATATTGAGCAAGATATTGGAGATAAGCTACTCGCTCCACTTCAAAATACTATCATGTAATTTTTTACATCCACTTGAGAAAGAGAGCCTTGGTTTAAAGTTTCATCTGAAAGATGACATTTCCAACCATACAACTGTACTATATTAGGTGTCAACTCAAGATGGACTGATTGCAATTCAACCAAGTTAGGAATACTATGATCATGGGATTACAAATTAATATAGCATCAGTGAAGGTTAATACTAATTTGGCTGCTGTAAGCGTCAGGATAAAGCATTAAGGACTGGAAGAGGAACAGTTCAGACATGGGAGGAATCAGCCACCGGACCATGCATGGGCAATTGTAGATATGGTTAGGTTATAGGCAGAGGTCACCAGCTGTAAATTTCACATGGTGGAAATAACACAGACTTGGTGCAAAGATCTATAGTTCCATGGAGGATGAGTGTCACTTGTCCTTCCTTCCCTGCTCTTGGATTCCTGCCATCCATGCCATGATTGCAAATGTCACAGACAGCCCCTCCAGGCACAAAGCTGCCGAATATTTTCTTCCAAATCTATATTCAGTTGTTTCCACTGGAAGTCAACAACATTCCATCAGCCATGCTGCAGCCATTATGGTGACACTGCCAAAGAGCTCTGGCACATTCATGGGAAAAGAATGATGAAGAAATGCACATTAGTTATTAATAGGCTTTTGTGTGGAATATGACATGATCAAATGTTTCAAATTAATATATTTATTTTGTGGTGCCTTTAATATCTACATTCTGGCCAAGCAATTGTTCTGATGGTCAGTGACAGAGGGAAACTAAGGTGAGGGGCAGCATGTGAATGAAGGATTAGGGCAACATTTACTGAAATTAAACAACACTTGCACTTTATATCTTTTTGCAAGCTCACCCAGTGTTACTTTCTGCAGCCAGGGACTTCCCTATATCCCATTTTCATTACCAGTGTACTGTAATGTGTGTTGCTCTGAACTGACCTCTAAAGCTGAATATAACTTTCAATCATCCACTCACCTAGACACAGAGATCTTCAAACACTGTAAATACAACCTCTGCTTGTGGCTGAAGTACAAGCTCAAGATAAACAACGTGGCAAAGTGCCTTCAGGTGGTCACAACCCACCAGTCTGAATGTAACAGCTTTCTTTAGCATGATGATATAGATTTCCTTACATGGATTCTGCCCTTGTGTGCAACAGCCATGCTCTGAATAATGAACCTTTGTCATACAACAGCCACCCTTGGTTTGATACATTGACTCAAATTCAGCAGATTTAGAAGATTGTTGTAGAATGAAAGTATATCACGGCAGGTAGAAGTTTGCAGTGTGGACCTCATTGGCAAACACATCTGTGCTTTCCCAATGAAGTTCAGGTGGGGGAATTTCTCCCTGAGAATACAGCTGACCTCTTCTTTCCCTCCTCCCTCTCTGTCTTCCAGCATCTTGTTTTGGTTGGCATGTACTCTGCTCATTCTCCCATTAATACTGGATTCCCAGGGGAATGCCTATTAGTACTCCAATGTCTGGGTGTGACAGATTTGATTTATGAAGAAACTGTTATTATCGCAAATATTCCTCGGAGCTTTGTCACAGGTCTCGTAGGGTTTGCAATGTGAAACAACAAAGGAAGAACCGAACATTTGTAAATGGTAACAATGACAGTCTAAATAATTAGCAAGTAACCTGTGGTTGGCAGGTGTTTCCTTTGAATTGTGGTGGTTGGAGTATGGGGGAAGATCATTTCTAATGTGAAGTGTGTGTTCAGGTGTCAGGTTAAGAGAGTACATTAATGTGGCATTAAATTCAAAACTGGTGTTGCTGCAGTCAGTTCATTGTTCCGTGTTGATTGATGTCATCATCTGTCTTCTGCACATACATTCCCTTGCACTAATGTCCTCATTAAGATGCCATACAGAAAAATACACCACAAAGATGTGTGTGGCACTTTTGACCTGACTGATCTATTAATGACATTTACTGATCATGCATCAATGTATAATGTATAACAACATCATATATAAATAAAAATTTTTGGGTTACCAATAATCTCAGTGTTGTACCACCTTGACATTTAAGATCAAGTTAATTTTTACCAGGGTTTTGATTTATTGATTTATTCAGTGGTATCACAAGTAATTTTAAATATGTTCATGAAAAAGCATTGGAGTGTACCACTTTTAACATCAATATAAAGGGGAACATGTACCAAATAAATCTTATCTGTCTTCTGCTGTTATCAGGAAGTGGTGCTGCTGTTGGGAGGTTTCTTGGGTACAAGTAGGGGAACAGCTGGAATGAACTTTAGAATGGATTTCAGCTCCTATCGCAGAAAAAACTCGGGCTGCAATTGTGATACAAAACCAGAGGTGGCGCCCAATGTCTGAGTAGAACAGTTTCCAGGCAAAAACAGTCTCTGTTCCAAATTTATATTTCTTTCATTTCACAATTCAAACTCAGAAATTGCTTCACATCCTTTCGTAATATTATCAATAAAGGATTCATCTAACTATTCATTAGCTGACAAGGTGTGGGTTCATTTGGAGCGCTCTCCAATTCAAAAACTTGCTGACCAGACGAGAGCCCAGGTACTGCAGGCTGACGCTATTGAGCACACTGAGGTCTCCACTGTCCTTGGTCAGATGGATCTAAAGTCACCCAGGTACTAATGGAACAAAACCACGGTCATTCTCATGTGCGTGATGTTCGAGGTTGACTGGATTCTTCTTACCTACAAATATATTAGGTGGCTCACCCTAAACCAACGTGAAATCTTACCTATTTGGATCTACCATTGAAATTAAATCCAATTTATTTAATATGTCAAGTCAAGATCAATTGGCAGGCCTGCACTAGCACGTAGAGGAAAGTCAAAAGCTTGAGAAATTGCCAGGTCCCCTTCAGCTCCTGAGCTCATGCAAAATATTTTCCTTGTTTGCCTGCTGGCTGTATAATGTTCACTTCTGGCTGACATTTCATTGCAAACTGTGGTACTGCTTTCAGTACCCACCTCTTGCTGCAGTTGCTGGACGTGGGGAAGAGAACCAGGTGAGGAAATTTGGCTTCACAGTGCTTTAGCAGGCGTATTTGTCACTCAAGTGATGTTGGTTGTTACATTGAGAAGGGTGCTGGCGCATTCAGTGTCCGCAATACTTACAGAATTGTCACATGGTGGTGTGGTGCTGATTTAACACTGGATCTCAATCATACTTCCCTTGTTGAGGACCCAATGTTGAGCTGCAGGAAAGACTATCAAACCTGGGTGCTCTAAAGCGGTCATCAATTACTTGCAGTTTGGCGGCACAACACGGTGGGCCGAAGGGCCTGTACTGTGCTGTATTGTTCTATGGTTCTACGGTTGCTGATTGACTTATGGGGTGCTGATTAGAACAGGTTACTCTTTTTCTGGACCTTGTGGCAATTTTGGTAATCAGTGAGGGTGTGTGTTACCCGGGCTGCAAAGGATGTACGTGCTCCAGGACAACTTCACCAGTAGTGCAGCGTGACAGGAAAGGTGAGACGTTGGCATAGAGAGCGGGATGACCCTGGCAGAGGGAAGAGGAGGAGCAGCCGGTGGGAGAGTGGGTGAGAAGGGTCATCAACAGGAGGCTGACGTAGCAGTGGTGTAGGGGGAAACTTCTTCGATGTGCATCTCAGTGAGTAGCAATGTCTTGGGGAACCTCGCTTTAAAAACAAGGTCCTGATGGTTATATTCCACATACTCCAGCCGCAACTGATGTAGCGGTGGGGGGGGGGGGCGGGTGGAGGGCGGGGTCAGAACTGCATTGCGATGAT
>JARFYF010000007.1:24029473-24047960 GCA_030265395.1 Rhina ancylostomus | reverse complement strand
AGGTAAGGTAACAGGCCCGTGGGGGAGTCCAGGTGGAAGAAGAGGGCTGGAGGTGGGAGAACAGGATAGAGGCAGGCAGTCCTAGGTTGCGGGACTATCATGTTGGTGCTGTGGGGGGAGAGCTCCCGAGGTGATGGTGTAGGAAATAATGTCCTGGTTTTCCTTGGTGGGTTTATATAGAAGTGGGCAGTCCTAGCCGGCAGAAATGTGTGTTTTATGTGTATATGTTTGACTGTATGTGTAGCATGCACACCATGATTTCTGCCATTGAAACTGCTGGTCCCTGATATTTTTTTTCCTCCTTCACCACCCCACTTCTGAGCTTCCAATCTTGATTTAATATATCCCTTCCTCTGAACAGTGGTCCCCAATTTTGAATTTTTGGTCTTGATATTCACCCTCCACCCTTCACATTGTCAGTCTCCAATTCCCACTTCTTATGAAATTCCTGTCCACAACCCCACCATTTCCTCTGAATTGCCAATACCTAATTTCCCCTCTTCCTCCTCTCCCACTCCACCTCTACCACCACTTCAGCCACAGTACATACAATCAGTCCCATGCCCACCAACAACCCCAATCCAGCCTCCCATAAAGTACCATTCAGCATATTCTCACAGCTGAAACTTGGTCAATAGTGCTTGTGACAATGGCCAACAGTCATTGATTACCCACTGCTGTGCCCATCCAGTGCACCCATTAGCATCTCCTGAGGCTTTTAGGCAAGCCCATGTAATCAGGATGGCTTTGTGTACCAAGAAGGAATGTTCTGTGAATTTCTCAATGTACGTAGAAGTAATTCCCTATGAATTATGTTTTATTCATTTCTTATTTTGTTTTTAATAGATCATCCTCTCCTGATTTCACGATGAATACTAAATTGGCATCAAGCCGGAAGAGCACTGGGCAGCTAAATCTGACATCAGGCATATTGGGCAGTGGTGGAATTACAGCCGAACGCAGTAGACATCAGAGAAGCTTCTCTGTGCCAAAGAAATTTGGTGTTTCAGACAGATCCTCTGATCCACCACGTAGTGCTACATTGGACAGAATCCAGGCAAATGGACAACAAGTTGTGTCGAAAACCCGAAGCTCATCCTCTCTTAAAGACAACATAATTGACCCTACCAATATTAATAATCCGACGAATCTTTTGGCCACGATTTTCTGGTCTTCTGTAGCTTTGATGGAGTCAGATTTTGAATTTGAATACCAAATGGCACAGCGATTGTTAATTAAACTTCTGATTCATCTTCCTTTGGACAAGACAGAAACAAGAGAAAAACTTGAAAAACTACAAGGACAACTGAAATGGACTAACTTCTCTGGGTTACAGCAGCTATTGCTGAAAGGATTTACTTCTTTATCTACTACAGACCTAACTCTACAGCTCTTTAGCGAGCTAACTCCTGTTTCTCGGATACCAGTGGTAGATTTAACACAAGCAATAGGTAAATGCATAAGTTAATTCTAATTATGAAATAATACTGCTTATGTTGAAGTGACCTTCAGTCATTGAATACTTTATATTTTTAATTATTTGAAGGAAAGATGAAGATTATATTTAATAAACACTTAACCAGAAGAAGATCTATTAATATCAATGGAATGAATTTCAGAGGAAGAGTACAGTATGCTAATGCAACAATGTAGTGCTTTTAGCTCTGCTATCTGGGGATGAAGTTCTCTGGCCTTATTGCTCATACAAATATTTAAAAATTTCCCTCTTGGATTGATGAACAAACCATCAATCTACAGGGAAAATTTTCTCTTTTTGTATCTGTAGGAAAATATCATTCACAATAATATCTTTATAGTTTGCTACAATCTAGGAATGAAAAAAAACTTCTGCCTATGTAAATTGCATAGTTTTCAACAAATATTATTTAGTGATTAGTAAGCTGTTGCTTAAATAATTTAAGACAGTTGCATAGTTACAGATTGTTAAATATTTAAATAAATATCAGTAGAGAATCAAAGTTTTCAATGTTTATCTTTTCCAAATATGATTTGATTGATTAATATTAGAAATTTTGAAGAATATAGCTTTAGAAATTGTTTGGAAAGGAGAAATAGTTGATTATTTTTCCATTATTTGCCTATTTCAGGATTCCCATTGAATGTTCTATGCCTCCTTCCACATTTGATTCAGCACTTTGATAACCCAACTCAGTTTTGCAAAGATACTGCAGATCGAATAGCCCAGGTTTGTGCTTTAGCAAGCAAATTCTTTTAAAAACCATTACATTTTACAATGTAAACATTAAATATTTTTATTCTATTCTCTGTTAGGTTTGTATTGAGGAAAAGAATCCTAAGCTTTCAAACCTAGCACACGTGATGACTTTATACAAGACCCACAGCTATACACGAGATTGTGCTACGTGGGTTAATGTTGTTTGCCGTTACCTTCATGAATCATTCACTGAAATCACTTTGAACTTGGTTACCTACCTGGCAGAGGTATGTGCAGTAAGTTTTCTTCACACACTGTTTTATATTCTTTCGATGCCTGATTATCCACAGTCATTTAATGTTTTGTGTTGTGAGCTTTTAGTATCTTCAAGACTTGTCTCTCTATTTTGGCATGTTTATTTTAATAATAAATAGGAAATCAGAGCATTGATCTCAATCCAAATTGACCTGGATTTGATGAGTTTAGATTAATTTATTGATTCCCCAAGTTTGATCAGGTTTGAAGTTTGGGTTCAACTGTATAAAGAAATGTATGACTAGTAGTTTTTTGAGGAATTAACAATATGAACTGTGCATCATTGCTGCAGTTTGACAGTCTGAAATATATTAAGTGGTAAGGCCTTGTGCTAATAGAAATCTATTAAATTTTGATATAATGGGGAGGAAAATATACAAGTGGCCTAGCTGCAAAAGCATACTGTGATAGTGGTTAAATCCACCCAAAGAAAATCTCAAATGGTAGCAAATCATTTTCATTCTCCTATGCACAAAGGAAATTTTTGAGATTACACCTTAGCCAGCAGAAACTTTATCCCTGCATGTACTTTATCAAGCTGATAAGAATTTTCCGTTTCAAGGAGATCACCTTTTATTCTTCTAAACTCATGAATGTGTATAAATATCATATCTATTCACATTAAACTATTTGTTCATACGTTTACATTAAAAAAATAATTAATTTCCTGAGCAATATCCTTGTGCCCAAAATCATGAATTTTCATTCTTTTGATTTGCCCAGCTGAAGAATTCGAAGATTAGACTTGAAAGGTGAAAATCTCTAATTCCATGTTTCAAATTTTACTCAAATGAATAATCAATTTTACAAAAGAAAGTATGCAAACAAAATGGTTTAATGCATTTATTCATAAGTTTAGAAAAATGAGAAGTAATCTTATTGAAACCTACTGGGCTTCACACAGTACATGCAGGAGTAAATGGCTATGGTACATAGAAATCTGTGATTAGAGATTTAAGCTAAGGTCATTCAGGGCAGAGATGAGGAGAAATATATTCACCCAGAGTGTAGTGAGTCATTGCAATTCTCTCTCCAAAAGAATTGTGTAGGTTCAGTCACTGAGTATGTTCAAGTGTAGATTTTTAAAATGAATGGCACTGAGGGAAGAGATCAGCCACGATCTCATTGAATGGGAGAGCAGGTACAAGGGGACAAATAGTGTATCTCTGCTTCTATTTTTTATGTTATTAATCCAATTTTGAGACTATTTCAAAATATATTTAAATTAACATCATAGCTGTAATGGATGAACTACAAAAGGTGAAATCAACTTCTAAGTGAGCTAATAAATGCATTTTTGACCTAACAGCTTTTGGATAAAGGTCTTCCCAATATGCAGCAGTCACTATTGCAAATCATCCATAGTCTTCTGAGCCATGTAGACTTAGCATCAATACCTGTCAAGCAACTGAACATGGAAGTCCTGAAGATCATTGAAAATTTTATTCAGGTAAAATATTAATCAACAAACAATTTTGATTTTTGCTTCTGGCCTTCATAAAGTTGGATGACAAATGGCAAGACCAAAGTATCAGCAGAGTCAGTTAGTGTTATCAATATTATAAATATTCCATAAACTGAAAAAGATTTATTGGGACTAACACGCTGCTGTTATTTTAATACTTCCTATTTAACAATTACAAGGTTGCAATTGCTGATAACAAAGAGTTCCTTTGATTACTTTGTTTTCTTTAGATGAAAGCATTGCTTTAATTGGACCAATTAGATTTGATCTTCCTTCCTGACTCAATGGCAATAGATCCTAAGCGTGATTGGCTCTGCCAAGTATTTGAGCTTAATCTGAGCTCACTTTCAAAGCTGGGTAGATTTCAGGTAGATTCCTACATACTTACCATGCACCCTGCATTGTGGGGAAGTTTATAATGCTTACAAAGATAAGTGATTATTCTACCAGTTGCAGATGGTATAAGCATAGACTCTCCCCACCTCACCTCTCTCTGGAATCTGCATGTGGTGTAAAATGTCTTCAGTGCGGGCAGCAGAAATAGCATGAAAAAATGAGCTCACGCATGAATTCTACTGCACAGCATTCAAACGAGGACACCAATGCAGCACCCTAATGTAAGAAAATTAACATACATGCACAATAAAATGTTCGATCCATCGGAAGGCCAACCAGAAAGCTTGCATGCATTATGAAGAAAACTAGAAAGTCCAGCACCAACCCTGCACAGAACATTTCACTGAGCTTGGTGCCTATCTTTTTCATTATGGAAATAATAGGCACCTCCATTAGCATGTTTGCACATCCTACCAGAAAGCAACATCTTATAGCTGATAACTCATTCTATTGTAACACAAGCAATAATCCGCCAAAATAAAAGTTCTGAAGCAGAAGCTCAGATAAATGCATTGTGGACTCAGCTTGATGACGAGCAAAGTCAGCTTGTTGCCATGAAAGTTCAGGGCACTGGTTTGTGTTCAACAATGCAGATTGGCATAACAGTCAGCAATCTGTTCACCATATGAGTAGAACTGCTGAGGCATCACCCAAATAAGTTGTAGTGGTATGAATGTGGTTTATTTAAGATCTTGTTCAATCTGCATGTGCAGCCTCCTCTGCTGAAAATTCAGTTATGCTGCAGCCACGTGGGTGGGAATATGTGGGAGTACTAGGATTAACATTAGCACATAAAAGATGGACACAAGGCTGATTAGCTGATGCTTCTCTGCACTTTGGTGTATTTTGATATTTACATTTGTTTTGTATTGTTTATTTCAAATTAGCTTTCACACTTCAATTGTGGCCAAGAGGGCAATGAGATCGTCAGCAATAGAGAGAGAATGAGCTGGGGGATGATTGGGAAGTGAGAAACTGGAGGTGTGAGTTGTGATTACTGGTATTCTTGTCAGATAAACTATTCATGGACAGGTCAAGCAGCAGCAGTGGAAAAAGGAACAGTTAATGTTACATCAGACAAAAAGTCATCAACCTGAAATATTAAAGGAGATGCCACCTGTCCTTATGAGTATTTCCAGCAGTTCTTAATTTTATTTCAGATTTTGCAGCATCTGCAATTTTTTTTTGCTTTTCCATACTTGTTTATAGACAACATAGCTAGAGTAAGACATGTTACACCTGCTCTTAATCTTCTTCCACTTCTCCCTCCTTTACCTCTTGCCTGCCTCTCATCCAACTCAACAAGTACAAATCATCGTGGCTCAGTGCAGATGATGAAGTAGACTGGTGCAGAATAAAGGCACCATGACTACTATAAGCATTGAGCCTTGACCTACACAATTCACTGTGTATTGTTTCATACCATTTAGACATTAAGAATAGAAGCTCTTTTATTTGCTGTACATCTCAGAATTGGCATGAAGTGCCAACAATTTGTGCCTGAAAAATGGTGCATGAAGATGAACTTTAAATTCTAGAGCATTGGGATCATCTCCAAGAATGGTGGAATCCATACAAGCCAGATATGTTACACCTCATTAGAGCCTAGACCAATATCATTGTGAAGGATTTTCTGGTGCTGTCAGTGAGGGTTTAAAATAGTTTGACGGGGGAATGGGAAGATGAGTTTTGATTCACAAAGGGAAAAAAAGTGCTTGAAATATAAGACAGAAAATTAGTAAGAGAGCATAGAAGGCAGAATGAATAGGCAAAAATAGTCTGGTTCTGCTCATTGCTGTCCAGTGGAGTCACTATGGCCTGATAGTAACTTTGCTCCTTCTACTCCTCCTCCCTTTTATAGCTTTGTCCTGCTCTGCATATAACAAGCTCACTTTCAGTCTTGCTTGACTCTGATGGATTGACTACAAATACATTCTTGTCAAAAAGTAATGGTTTGTAGTAATGGCTTGTAATGCTGCTGCAAGTAGGTTTTTCATTGCACCTGTGCAAACACTTGTGCATATTGCACTTGCGAATATAACAATAATCTTGACTTTGACCGACTTTGCACAAATCCTTAAAATGCAAAATTCAACGTCACTTAGCACACTATGTGCTGTAGATTTCAGGAGTTTTAAGGCACCTTGAAAAGCACCAAGTACCTAAAAGTCGTCATGATATGATTATGTATTTGTGGAAGGGTGCCATACATGCTGCTGAATAAAAGAAGGCCTTAGGTAAAGTATTGTACCCCAAAGGTTTGGCATCAAATAAGATTTGCATGCCGATTGACATTACAATCTGCCAGTGCTGCATGTTTCCAATGGACTTGAACATCACTCTATTAATTTCCTCATCAACTTGGCAGGCGATATCATGTGGAGCACAAATGTGCATTGTTGTCACATTGGAACTTATTTGCTGCCCACTTACTTGGTGCCTATAAAAATGCAAATAGAGTCAAATTATACAATAACCGTGAGTTAGAAAATAGTATGTGCCCTTTCCACCCTCTCTATTAGAGCTTTTGTCTGCTTTTGATGGAATTAGGACCCCATTACCAAAGGTGCACAAAGAGAAAAAAATAAAAGAGAAAATCCACACTGCACTACAGTATAACTGAATATGGGCAAACTGTTGATATTTAATAAGTGTGATTTCAGATTGGTATTCATCTGTCATAAATATTTGAAAATAATTTGTCTTAGCTTAACCTTTATAGAGTGCTCACTGGAAGGAGGCCTTAAATATCCTTAAACTAGTAGTTTGTCGATCTGCAAGTCTGGTCTTACCATCATGTCAATATGGTGACACTCCTCAAGTGGATATGAATCGAATATGGAAAAATGCTTCACAAGAATTGCCAGGGAAGACACTAGAATTTCGCTTTGATATCTCTGAGGTATGTTTTATCCCTGAGCCACTTCTTCATTTCCATATCTATTCCAATATAAAGCCAGTTACTTCTATGTGTAATAATGCTGAAGTCCAGGCTGCCTTACTCTACTGAAGCGCTCATCCATGACTTTTTTAGCTGCCGACACCTCTGTTAAGGGAAAAATTTCTCATTATCTACCTTATTTATACCCCACATCATTTGTATACCCCAAACAGATCTCCCCGAAGCTTCCTCTGCTCCAAAGAAAACAAACTCTGCCTGTCCAGTCTCTCTTTATGCTGAAATATTCCATCCCAGCAACATCCTAATGAATCTCCTCTGCCTCTCTCCAGTGCAATTGTGGTCTTCCTATAGTGTGGTGACCAGATCTGCACACATTGCTCCTGCCATAACCTGACTAATTTTTATATAGTTGCACCATAACCTCCCTGATCTAATATTCTATGCCCTGGCTAATGAAGGCACTAGTCTGCAAACTTACTAATCGTATCTCCTACATTTGCTTCCAAATCATTTTTAAAGTGTTAATAGCATTTTGTCATAAGAAGTTAACTATTTTTCTTGTTTATTTTGGAGACTCCTGTGATTGGAAGAAGTTATGATGATTTGCATGGTCCATCAGGAAGGGATGGAAAACCTCGGGCAATAGCTGTCACCCGAAGCACTTCATCCACCTCATCAAGCTCTAATTCAAATGTTTTAGTTCCTGTGAGCTGGAAGAGACCCCAGTTCTCGCAGGTATGCTTGAAATATTTAATTTGCTGTGTCACCTCTGCCTTGTGTTGAAATTTGAGGTGAAGTGTTACTTGATGTGTATTGGTGATATAAAAGAACATGAAAAAATAGAAAATGTTTTATTTTGCTTTAATATTGTCACCTCTCTAACATTATGATCTCTTTTATAGAAAAGAACACGAGAAAAGTTGGTGAATGTTCTTACTTTGTGTGGTCAGGAAGTAGGCTTGACCAAAAATCCTTCTGTAAGTTGATCATTTTTCATGTGAGTAATTCTTAGCTGTGGCTCAGTTGGTTGCACTCTGAATTAGAAAGTTGCATAAAACATCTAGGCAGGCACTCCAGTACATTGCTGAGAATTGTTGTATTATTGGAGATATTAACATTTGCATGAGATTCTAAGTTAGAGAATCATCTGTGGCGATTGTCAGTGGTCAGGGAAGTGTTTGCACTGAGTCTGACGATCTGTGGGTGGGGAGTAGGGAGGATTCCAGCCCATAGGAGATCTATGGGCTGGCAAGAAGTCAGCTGAGTGCTTTGAATTTGGAGAGGAATGGTTGTCAATCCAGGAACAAGTGGGATTGCAGGCTCAAATGAGAGCTAGGTAATTCTGCCCTAAAGGCAACTAACCCAAGACATTTTTGCAGTACTGGCAGGGCCCTGTTCAGGCAGGCCTCATTTAAATTATTCAGAATCAGGCCTTACTGGTGCCATAAAACCCATCTTCTCTATGAATTTCCTGCTGAAGACACAAGCCAAAGATGCATGATGCAAATTACAGGACTGACATCGAAAAGGAAGCTTTGCATGTTATTGGACTGAACATGTTCCGAGGTTTTCAGTCTTTTGGCAAGTATGATGCATGAAGAAGCCAAAACAAAAATTGGAAACTTCATCCAGTTCACACCAATTTTTCATTGCAATTGAATCACATAATAAGAAAAACATGGCATTACGCAATCCACTTTTTGGTGCAAAAAATTCATTGGGATAATGTTTTTTTACAGCACTTGGCATTTGAAAATCAACATTGTCTGGTGTGACACACACAAGCAACTATTTTCAGGTTTTTTTGTATCATTTCAGAAATTTGACTGGGCAATTACAGCTGTTGGTTCTTTGCACCCCCGACTCAATTTGAATGATTTTGGTTGGCCACTCCAGTGCCAACCTAGCCTTCTAGTGCAGCACTGGGCTGAGATTGCTACCAGGGAAGTTATTTACTTACCTTCATCCATTGGGCTCCACCCCCCACCACATTCCATGGACCCCATGCCCTACCCCGCCTCTGCCACTACCATTCTATAATCTTACTCACATTCACCACAACCCTATCATCCTCTGAGACCCAGGCACCAAATTCATGATACACTGCCCTATAATTCCTTGAGTGTCAGGTCATGACCTTCCGTTTGTCACCCCATGATCCCCAAAATGTCAGACCCTGAGATTCCCATCTTTAGTCCCAGAAATATCAATGGATGCAGAAGGTCAAGCAGTAGGTAGGGCTCAGGTGGCTTAGCCCTTGGGTCCTGCCGCAGATGCCCTTGATAGGAGTCAAGGCTGGGGACGGAGCCTTGCCTTCTATGAAGGCTCTGCTACAGTTTTCCATATTTCCTTATGAAGGAGGCCTTTCAGTCCATCAAATTTATGTCAGTTTACAGAGCAAATCTATTCCCTACTAAGTTTTCTTGTAAATTATTCTACCCACATTCCCATCATCTCCCCTCAGATTCTACCACCCACCTGCACTAGGTACAACAACAATGGCCAATTAACCTACCAACCCTCACATCTTTGAGATATCGGGGACCTTGGAACACACTGAGGAAACCTACACGGTCACACAGAGAATGTGTAAACTCCACATGGACAACATTACTGGTTCAAATTGAGCCCTGGATGCTGGAACTGTGAGGCAGCAAATTTACTAACTTAATATCCTTGTTTGTTTTAAATAAATGACTACATACTGTTTTAAAGTCTTATAGAATAAAATACTATTCTATGATAAGTGTAGCATAGATTGAGCCATGTTCTCATTCACAAAATGCCTCACTGTTCCAGGAACAATAATTCCCAGCTTCCTTTCTTTACATAAAACTGTCCTCTTAAAATATTCTTGCCCACTTCCTCCACTTTCATCCTCAACAACACCATCTGGTCATCTGCCTCTGCCCATGCCTCTACTCTCCTTTTTTCCTGCATGCCAGTTGCACAGCATTGTTCCCGTTTAACATTGTAAGAAGGAATTTCTAGGCTACTTTCTTTGCATTATCTGCTGCTTGGGAGATTGCTATGCATGGATGGCCTGCCATTCTTTTTACGTTGCAACAGTGACTACTGTTCAAAAGTACTTTGCAGGATTCAACACACTTTGACATGTATTGAAGAGGATGTGAAATGCAGTTTTGGAGAATTTTGGATCCCAATTGGCTTGGTGAGAGGAGGTAGCGGGTGGTGGTAGAAGAATGCTTTTCTGATTGGAAGCTAGTGGTGTACCGCAGGGATTGGTGCTGGGGCCTTTTTGTTTGTGATATATGTTAAAGAAATTCATAAATGGTAAATTGGTTTATTATTCTCATGTGTACTGCAACCTGAAGCCCCACCCACAGACAACCACGATGGCCTTTTGACAGTTCAAGTTGTAATAAAGCCTTTTCACTGTCTCCAAAGGTCTTTGATTATCACAGGCATTAAGAGATGGTTGAAAAAACATCAAATAAAAAAATTAATATTATTTAAATACACTTACTGCAGTTCATGAATAAAACAGAAATATTAAGTGAAATAAAGAAAAATCTATGTGTTGCGCTTTCAGATGAATATAGCAACTACATCACTGAAGCAACAGTATGTTCTTATAGCCTTAAGGCTTTAAAGCTCAGTTAATGAAGAATATTAATATTTTGGTTTTATCTATATTAAATAATATTTTGAAGTTACTCTGGTATAATTAGTTGGAACATTTAATTAATTTTCTGATAAATATCTTCGAATGCTTATAATCAGTTAAGTTTCAGGAAGCATGGAGATATATTTTACAGTAGAAACAATAGCCCAGAATAACATTGTTTCCTTTTAGATATGTTACTGGAACAATGTAAATCAACTCTCTTAAATAAGTAATTTATGGGTAGCTTTAGGTTGAATATTTGTAACTTATATTAGAAATCTTTTATGTTATTAAGTATTTTACTAGAAGTGTCAATGAACCCAGTAGTGATACCTTTAAACTGAGATATGACATGAATCTGCTTCAGGTTATTTTCTCATCAAGTGGGGATCTTGATCTTATTGAACATCAGGCAAGTTTGGTGTCATCCTCAGAAGATGGTCCAAGGGATCCAGAGAATATGGATGACACAACAAGTGAACAACAGTTCAGAGTTTTTAGAGATTTTGATTTTCTGGATGTGGAGCTGGAGGATGGAGAGGTATGATTTTATTAAAGCTTACATTAAAAATATCTATGAGAATTTAGTGGAAAGATATAGGCTAGTACTATCACTGATACCAAAATAATTAACAGATCTTTTATTGCTATCAAATTTGGGTGAATGAATTCTGGTCTTGATTAAGAATTACTGGAAATGCATCTATTGAACAAATATTCTTTAAGAATGATATAGTGCTTTAACTAGTTTATATATTAATATATTAGTTCAGCAATTAAAAACAGTAAATTTAATTTTAAATGTTTCTGGGTTTAGAAAGGTTAATGCAACTTCTCTGTTGTAATCAACAACCAGGCCAACAATAACATCATTGAAATACAAAAAACTGCAGATACTGGAATCTGGAGCAACAAACAAGCTGCTGGAGAAACTTAGCATGTCAAACAGCATCTATTGGGAGAAAGAAATTATCAATGTTTCAGGCCAAAACCCTGTAACAATTCCTTTCCCCCCACTGATGCTGCTTCACCCGCTGAATTCCTTCAGCAAATTGTTTGTTGCAGACAATAACACCATGCTGTTAAGGTCATAATGGGTGGGATAACACTGGACTTGGCTCAAGCCTTGCAGTCGCCCCTATTCCTACAGCCACCTGTCAGCTGTACTAACCTTTTTTTCTAAACTCAGTAACCTCTACTTTGCTCTCTATTGTTTTAGACACTGTAGTAAGTCATTATATTGCCCCTTTTACTGTATGAAGTTTTAATCTTACTCAGTATGTATACTGGGAAATAATAATACAGAAAGCAGCTATTAGCAAAGGATTAAATTGTTTAAAATAATGATTATAAAAAATAATTGGTCACAATAATTCTTTCAAATGTTGATGGAAATTGGTAGAAGTTCAAATGTAGCTCAAAGATTTGAAAAGGAATAGTTTAGTAGAACTCAAAAATGCCTGATTAAGGATGGACATTTTGTCTTGATCATCAGCTTAGAAGTACCTGCAATCACAGGTGTTCTCAAATAAGGTTAAACAATTCTGAGGGCCAAATAGAGAGCAATAAAGCAAAATGATGCAGTTTTAGGGAAAATAAAAATTGCGAGTTCATAAAAATTCTTCTCCTATAAGGCAACAGTATATTGTTGAGAGGTGCTGTATTTTGTCACCTATCTTACAGAAAAGGAAATATCAGCAGTGGAGAGCCTAAAAATGAATTTTGGTTCTGTAGAAAGTGAAAATATGTTAGAAAGTGAAAATATATGATCTTAGAAATCAAATGTTATAATGTGTTTTTTTCACTCTTTATTGCTGTCTAGGAACTCCAGGTAAGATGTTCCATTATGCAGCTTTGTTGATGTGTTGTAGTCTGCAAGTGGAATGTTTGTGCTGCATTTATCAGCTTGTTGCATTATGTTCAGTAAATGAACTCCAGTGCCATATTGGGAAATGCTTTAAGTGCATGTAAAGCAAAGTCCATTATACAATATTTACAAAGATAGCTTTACTTTTTCATTTGTGGCTACTCAGAACAAATATTCCGGTAATAACAATGATAACACCAGGCTACATTTTGCCATCATTTTATTTCAAAAACTCAAGTAGATTTTTAAGGCTGTCGTATAAAGCCTGCATTTTGAAGTTGTCAAATGATAATTGTAAAAATTGTATTTTGTTAAGGGGTTGAATTCTTTGTTAGTGCATTTGTAACAAATTGTGCTATAGCAGTTGCTGAGTACGGAAGGGTCTTTTAATTCTTTTAAAACTATTGTTTTCTTGTTAATAGGAACTGCATTTCTTCTAATCATCTTTCAGTACCTTAAAGTTTTAGACTAATCTCTTAAAATAATTGAAATTTAACTCTCCGGGATAATTATTTTAAACTTTCTTAAGAAATCTTACTAAGATTTCTTTCCAATAATTTTGCTCCTCACCTGAATTCATTATCCACATTTATATTTGTGAAAATACATCTTCTGCATTTTCCTGGTTTATTCTTTAGGTGAGCCTCAAGGGGGCAAACTTTAGAAGGTACTTCATTACACCTAAGCCATCCCATCATTGAAAGCAAATTTTCCAACAGTTGGAACCTTGTAGATTGGGGAAATTAAATGGCGAATGACAGATGAAGCTAGTCATATTCAGTTTCTCTGAAGCTCTTTGTTTTGTTTCAGACCATAAATTAATCTCATTAAAGAAGTTTATCTTAGTTTGCATTTAGAAGAGAAAAACAAACATGCTCCTTCAAAACCTAACCCCTTAAGATGGATTATTTGTTTTAATTGGCTTTCCTTTGTCCAGCCAATGCAATTTAATTAGTGGCAGTCGTGCTAGCAAGAATGTGATCCAACTCTAGATTAAAGATATAGTTAAGTTCTTCCCCATCCCCACATTTCAATTCCCTTCACCCCTAATTTTCAGCCCAACAGTCTATCTTTTATGCATCATTCATGCAGAACAACAAAATATCAGGAGATCTTACCTTTTTCTCACCTCCTGCTTTTTGGCAAAGACATCTAAGAAAATTAAGAAATGGAATGCTCCATGTTTAGTTTCCTTCTTCAGATTGTTATGTATAGTGATATTATGAATGCATATATAAACGTTCTGTTGATTGGTATTTCTAGCATTTAAAAAAAAAGTCAATTAATGTAATATGATGAATTTCTGTGGTAACTCCAGAAAAAAGCTAGGTACTGAGCATTCCCCTCTGCCTTAAGGCAGCTACACAATAATATTAGCTGTTTTCATGCTCAACCTGCAACATCTGGTGAAGTGAGCACTGGAGAGCACCAGTAGATATGCCCTTATAAGTGTGGCAATCGAAGCCCATATATATTCAGGCCAGAACCTTCTCAAAGGGTCTTTATAAAGATCTTACTCTGTCACAAGACAAAAAGAGATTGCCTTTCACAACACTTAGGAAGAAATAGAACAGGTAATCCATAATAAATTAGAGCACCAATGTTCAGTTCACAGCAATTTTGGGATGAGCCAGTAAATGAGGAAAGCAGGCCGAGGTGCACTTGCAAAACTTTGTCAGGGTTTTAAGCCATACTTAAGAACTTGAGGCAATTTTGGTGACATTGGTAATGAAAGTTAAACCTGCCATCCAGTGCTTCTTGAAGTGATCATTGCAGACCAATAAAAAAAATTGCAAATAATCTAAAAAATATTCCCAACCACATCCACCACTTCCATGTTTTTTTTTCCCTTTAATGTTCGACTTCTGACTCAATTCACAGATGCATGTCAGCATTGACAGACTATCAATACTTATTATAATGAAAGCTGTCTTGGAAGTGATTTAAGCCAAGCACAAAGACCAACAAGTGGACGTGGTGGATACCTTGCATGACACAAACACAATTGTTGTGGTAACTGAAAATGCCTCCCAAAGTGACCAGAGAATGCTTGCTCCAATATCAATTTGAGAGTCAGTATTACTGCAGTCAACTATTTAGTGGTCTGCACACTTAATTAAGTCACAGAGATACTCTCTGTTGCTATTATTCATGAAAAAGGAAAACAACTATAATAGTAGATTATTAGATTAATAATAATATATTATTAAATTAATAATAAATTAACTGCTAAGAGCAATTTGTTACAATCTGTGTAATTAAATATCTTAAGGTTGTAGAAAATTTTTTACCAGTGTCTGGATTTGTGCTGCTGTAAAAGTAGATATATAGTCTCACATTAGGATTAGTTTTCTATTTTATGCGAACATTTATGATTAAATAGTGTACATGCAGTGATCACATGTATTTTTTATGAATTATGTTGCACTTCCTTTTTTTCTCAGGGTGAGAGTATGGATACTTTCAATTGGGGAGTGCGAAGGCGCTCTCTTGATAGCCTAGGCAAGGGAGATATGCAACTTCTGGAGGAGAGCCAACTTTCAGGAAGCACTCCAAGTCTAAGTAAAATTAATCATGAAGATTCCGATGAATCCTCTGAAGAGGAAGCACTCACAGCAAGCCAAATTCTGTCACGATCACAACTAGTATGTCAGTGTTTTATAATTTATTATGCAGATCATGAAAAGAACCAAAATGATAAATTAATTGCATAAGTTAACATTTTTGTAGCATCTTCCATCATATCAAGCATTAAACTATTGTGTTTAAGCCATTTAATATCATTTCTAAAAGTAAGTATTTATTTGAATGTGGAAATATTTTTTTTGGAAGTAGTTTCTCTTGTTTCCTTTCTAAATCTCCACACACAAGTAATTCTTGACAAGAAAATACAAGCCTGCATACACATGTTCTCTTTAGCTTATATTAAAAATGAATACATTGTTAATATATTGCTTATATTCTCTTTAGCTTTTTAATAAAAGCATTATTAAAAATAACAATTTAATAAATGCATTGTTATTAATATATGCAAAATATTCAGTAGGAAAATAAGATGGATAACTTACTCCACAGTCCTGCTATGCTCTCTGCCTCACATCTTTACTGGCTTCAGCCATTAATGGCCAATCTTTTAGTTTGAGACCAAAACCCATGGTTCTTGCCACCCCAGAGACATGAAATGTGATTTCTGCATTTACCCTCAGAACTCTGTATGTTTCAGTGTTTATCCCTACTTTTCTAAAGGCAAGAGAGCCACTTAATCTTCCAAGATGGCGCCAGAGCACGGCGACTTTTTGCCAGCTCTCAGCATATCTATTCATTACATCTTTAATCTTTCCTCCTAGGACAAACTTTCATCCCAGGAATCAATCTTCTAAAGCACATTTTTAAGTGTTAAATTTTGTTCTTTCTTTACATACATAAAAATGTGCTTCCAAAAGAAAGAGTTAATCTAAATACATTGAAAAGCTTTAGAAAAAATGTCAGCCATTCAGATATATGTTTGATGTATGCTGTCTAACATAAATGAAACTTTTAAAGGTGTAAACGGAGACCTTGAGGTAAGATGAATAAGCAGATTAATTTACCCATCATTGCATAGTGTCAGCATTGACATGTTAAGAAGGAGATTCAACAGTGCAACTGCATCTAAATCCTGTTAGCATCCAATAATAGTGTGATTTTGCTATGAAGCTAAAGTTTTGTCCATCTTTAGATATTTCAAAACTGGCAATGAAATTCATGGAAACTGGTCTTGTTTGAAGGTTGATGAGGTGGTAGAACTCAGGGAGGAGAAGTAATAGATATATACTCAACTCTGAAGGTGATGAACAGTGTCATCCCATAGTAAAATTTGTACTAGCGCCTCAAGTATTCACTATTTTTATTAACTTTTTATGTTACACAATAAAGAGCTATATATCCAAGTTTGCCAATTTCTTAAAAACTGATGATGTTGTTATCAGTGTTGACAACTATACAAAATTACAAAGTCACATTAAGTGAGTGAACAAATCTAGAGCTGATGAATTTCATTTGATTTAAAGAAATAGATAAACAGGTCTGAGTATTTTTTTAATGATGTAAAATTATATGTCCAAAGAGACTTAGGGCTCCACATAGATAGATAATTGAAATGTATGGTCACGTACTAAAAACAATTGGAAAAAGTAAGAGAATAATGGTGATTTTATCTGAAAGCCTAGAATATAATGAAGAGGCATCTTAACTACAGCTATACAAAGGCTTGGTTAGACCACATCTTAGAATTCTGCCCCTTGCACCCAAAAGTAAAGACACTGCTCTGCATGAATGTTATGAAAGCTCCAAGAATTAAATTTTGAGGAGAAATTACATTAGCTGAATTTATCTTTCCTGGAAAATAGACAGTTAAGGAATATTTTTAATTTGACTCTAGGATTTTGAAGTAGTTGATAATGTTATGTTAAAAGAAATGCATTTTCAGCTAATGGAGGAATCTAAGACAACAGATATTATATCGTAAACTCAGCTTTCAATATTTTTTTCCATTGACTTCAATGTTACTAAATTTCAGGAGCAAAACATAACTCATAAATGCTAGAATTTCACACATGAAAGGTTTAAGTTTGTTTTGAGTAGCATGACATTAAAACATTAAAACCTCACTGGTACAACTGATACTCTTTTGTTAAATTTGTCTTCTGTAGCTAATGAATTTTGCTCCTGCTGAGGACACAAATCACATGGATTCGCTGTCAACATCAGGTGACACAGCCTCCATAGATCCACCTTCAGTAAACACAAGAACACCTAGTTTGGAAGTCTCTTTGGCTGATGAAGCAAATCAGCAGGTGCCTGAGCGGTCAAAGGTGAAAGAGCTTTGGTGGCATGACAATGAATGTTAATTTTAAATAAATATTTCAAAATTTCTGTTGACAGTTATTTTGGGATTAAGTGGGATTGGAGTCATTGATTTAGGTGATTTGCTGATGAGTGGCTGTGCATATATTTATTATCCTTTGCTTAGGGATATGTGGGTATGCATGTATTTTGTTATCCTTTGCTCAACTTGTCTTGGCATTGGGAAATGATCATTCAAGGGTTCACACTCTAAAACAATCAATTCTTAGAACTGCCATCTGTTTACTTATACTTAACCACTAGACATAATTTTGAAAAGCTGCTGTGATTATGAAAAAATGGATAGGTTGAGGTTATTCTTTATCCTATTAACCAATGACCATAACAAAGTAATGAATATCTGCATGCGTAATATTGCATATGTGGTGGCTGGGCGAATACTATGTAGTTATGCATATTGCTCCAAGGACATGCTTGCTGATATCCAGCTAAATTAGCACATCCTGAGACTTCAAAAATACCAATGACACGTGGATATAATCAGCACGTGGATGCAATCAACAGTCCTCTGATGTTAAGGTTGGTGAGAGATGAACTCTATAATTGGTCTATTGGAATGTAAAATTATTACAATGAATATAGTACTTTGGGTCCTGTATCTACGGAAGGATGTGCTGGCCCTGGAGAGGGTCCAGAGGAATTTCTCAAGAATTATCCTGGGAATGAGGAAGAGTTTGATGTCTCTGGGCCTGAACTCTGTGGAGTTCAGAAGGATGAGGAGGAATGTCATTCAAACCTATTGGATACTGAAAGGCCTGGATAGAGTGGATGTGGAGAGGATGTTTACATTAGTAGGAGAGTCTCGGATATGAGGGCACAGCCCCAGGATAAAG
>JARFYF010000007.1:23995005-24006750 GCA_030265395.1 Rhina ancylostomus | reverse complement strand
GATTTGTACTGTATTTGAAATACCGTGAACAATCCAGATGAGAAATATTTGAGTATTGGCTGCTTTTTCTACTAGATGGAAGCTTTTATGGATTTATTTATAAATAATAGGTAAGAGGCTGCTTTAAATAGTTTTGTAGATGAGGCTGAAAATTTTCCCTTGTTAGTCATTGCCCACTAAGCTGCTTAGCATGCACATCAATTGCATTGAAGCATTTTGAAAATCAGTAGTTAATGCTTTAACTTTCTAAATTAAGCCACATAGCTCTACATTCAGCAGGTTCAGAATTATATCATTGGTGTGGATGGGGCATTTCTTCTAGTGCTGAGATGATGCTTCATTTCTGAAAAGCTCATTCAGAAGCTCCACAACTCTTGCATGTAAAATCAGTTGTGCATTTAATAACATCTTTAGAATCAGTCATATCTTCGCTTGTAAATAATATTCCACATATTGTGAAGTATTTTGGGTTTGTTTTGTAAATTCATGCACTGTATATATAGCTGCAGTATGTTATATAACAATGTATTATGCCTTGTGGAAAAGTGAGCTTTTATTTAATGCTTTCCATTGCACTCCTTGCACTTCAATTAGTCTGTCAAAACCTCCAGTGGAAAAAAAAGCAAGCTTTGAAGTTGACTGTTTATCTTTGTTGAAACTTAGCTTTCTTGTTCTGGCAGGTGGCAGTATAGATCTGAATGGTGCAAGAAAAATCAAATTGTATTTCTCTCAAACAGACTTGCATCACATTAAATTTTGTGCATTATAAATTGTGATTGTAACATGTATTATTCCCCAATGTATATACCAGCACAGTTGAACTGGAATAGCAATTGCATTTCAAATTCATTCAGGGGACCTAGGTTAGAATATACTGAGTGATACAGAGGGCTGGGGAGAGTAAGCACCAGGCTTTGGAGAAAAACAGGTAAGAGTAGGTATTAAGGGACAGAGGGTGATGGAAAATGGACAGAGGAGCAGTGTGACTTGGAAAGTGGGAACAGAGCAGCAGAGACTGAGTAGAGTAAGAACTGGAAAGAGTAGGAACTGAGCAGCCAGTCAAACTAGGAAAATTATAGAGGGAGAGTTTGGGAAGAGTAGGCACTAAGACACAAGGAGATCTGGGGAGAATGGACAGCTAGCCAGAGTGAAACTTGGGGAAGAATAGGCACCAAGTACAGGCCAACTAGAGCAGTGCAGGCACGGAAGGCCTGGGCAAAGCAGCTAAGGTGTGGGGAAAGTAGGAAAACCTAGGAAGAGAGCAAAAAGGGAGAATATTCTGGGGAGAATGGGCATTTTTCCTGAAATGGCACCAAGTACTGGGGTGACCAAATGGTGGCGAGGCCAATTGAGAACACTCAGCACTTGAGTGGCATTCTGCCTTAATGAGGCATCCAAAGCACCTCCAGCCTAGCAAGTTGGAGCCACTCAAGCCATGGTCAGGTAGTAAGAAAAAGGCAAGAGCACTGTTCTAGAAGAACCAGAACAGGTAAAGCTAAAGGCAGGCACCTCAGAACTCTTGCAGCCTAGGCTATAGCACAAATGCAGTGCAATGGGATCTGATCTCCAGTTTGTATTGTTCAGATTGAACTAGGTGTCCTTCTAAGTCATTAGAAGTTATTATTCTTGCTCAAAAAAAAATTGTTTAGTATAGGACAAGCATGTGATTAGACAGCACCTGGAATGTTGTGTACAAGTCTGGTCTCCTTACCCAAGGAAGGAGAAATTCACAATAGAAATGCAATGAGATTTCACTAGATTCCCAAGATGGTGGAAAGTTAGTTAATTGGGCTCTAGACTAGTCCTGTATTCTAGTTAAGAACAATAGCAGAAATTTAAATGGAGGCATAAAAATCTTAAAGGACTTGCTGGGGATGATGTTTCTTTTGGCTGTGGTGCCTGAAACCAGGGGCAACTTAGGAGAAAGTTAACAATTCAGGACAGTGAATTTCTTTACCTAGAGGTGACAGGTCTTTGGGCTGCTGAGACTTTGATGACAAGACAATATCAATTTCAGATATTAAAGGAATATTGGTTAACTGCAGGAAAGTGACAGGCCAAGGTGGTCAGAACAAGGGGCCTATTCTTGCTTTGATTATGTTCTCCCACATCACCTCCATGAGCTGTAGCTGACTGAATTAGTGTCAATTTCCCTCAGAGGAAAAATTTGACCAAAGGATTGATTGCCACATCACTCATGGCTATTGGCTAGTCTATAACGGGAAATTAAGATCCCAGAAGTTACATTGTACTTCTACTTATTCCTTCTACAATCTGATTGCCATTACAGGAATGCAAGTGCAAGGTGATGATCAAAGCTAGGATTATTTGTGCAGAGAAAAATCAAGATGGAAAATCAGTTAAGATGAGAATCAGCTTGGAAGGAGCTAAATAGCGAGCAATATTGATGAGTAGGCTTTTGCCCCTAAATCAAGGGGACTTGCAAGTAGTAGTCCCTTAGAATTAGGAATCCAGGGAGCACCAGTTTGGTCCCTTTCTTCCTCTACATCAATTGGCCTCAAAACAGCTCAATGCTGGTGAACCAGGTGGCACCACAGTGAATTTCTCCTCCCAGCCTTAATTCCCATATGGCCTTCTGGTTTCAAGATTCTGGATACAGATCTGGTACATTGCCAAGTTACTAATGAGAAACAATTGATTCACTTTAAAAAGCAGACATTTTTGCTCTTAAGGACAATGCTTAACACCAGAAGTTTGAATAAGTGCTTTAATAATTTGATATAGCATTGTAAATTTACAATTGAGTACAAAAGGATATTCCATTCCAAGTAACCTAGTACCACACAAGATCAGTATTTTGTTGACTCTGCACAAAGTGGCAAATTTCAAACAATATACTTGAAGCTATATGTATTATCACAGGATAACCGCTTGCCCCGACAACGGCCACACAATTCCTGGCGATGTGGTCTTTTTGGATCAATGTGTCGCTTTTTCTGAGTGCAAGTGCAGCAGTTTTTGAAGCATGTCTAAATAAAAAAGCTGGTGTTAAAATAAAGGACATTTTCAAACTCAGGATAAAATTAGGTACTATTCAAAAAGTGTACTCGTAGTATGGATTCAGAACTGCACCATCTGCTTCTCCCTTAGGAAGCTTTAAGAACAATGAAGTTTTAATACTTAACTAATCAGCATGTTAACAAATCCATTAACCCTTAATGAGTATTTCCAGGTGGCAGTTGTATCAATCTATGAAATAAATATTAAATTCAAGTGCATGTGTTGTACATAGTAGTTCAGGCACAAATGTTTGGTCTGAAAGTCTTTCTACAGAACCATTAAAATGATTGTTCTCAGTTAAGTGTACTGGTAATGTTCACATCTTCAGTTATGGAACTGAATTGATGGTTCATGCCTAGTAATCCATATTTAAACATTAGCCTACCTGACACAGAATAGCTTCCACCTTGTAAGGATTGTATCCCTTATCACACTTGCGGCAAAATTGCTTGAAGTAAACCTAGAAAGGTTAAGAAATACTTTGAACAGTAAAGCCAGTTGCCTTTATCCTTTCTCTCCCCCACACTTGTGGAATGCCAGGATTGGCTAAGACCATGTGCCAGCAATTGTTGGTCAAAAGTCACAGCCAACAAGACCAGAAAGTTAGCCTAGGAGTGGTTAGGCAACTACTAGAATTTCTCTTACTTAAAAATTCAATTTTATGATGAGAATTCAACATCAAGGATCTCTACTGTAATAGCATCAGACATTTTGGACAGAACTACTAAAATGCCTGTGGGAATGAACAAGCCAGATCCATCACTATGATTCAGACCAGCCACAATACATTGACAGCAGTGGTGCAGCTATAGAGCAACAACCTTGTGTTAACAATCCTGGTTCAATCCAGACCTTGGTGTTGCCTATACAGAGTTAATATAATCTCCCTGTGACCACATTTCCTCACCTATCCCACAGACTTGCAGGTTGTAGGCTTGTTGCCACAAAATTGTGATAGTTTGTCAATGAGTGGTAGAATCTGTGGTGAGCTGATGGGAACATAGGATTAGTGCAGACTGGCACTAATGGCAAGCACAGACTTAACAGGGCCTATTGTCATGTAACAAATAGTCACTTGGCATCACCAAGTTGTCCAAGACACTGCTGTAACAAATGTTCCTGCTGATTGATGGCATGCAGGCAGAATTCTGTAGAACAGTTGGTTTGCTTTCCTCAGTGCAAGAGTGGCCCCATCATCATGAGCAACAAGCTGCAAGTATGAATTAAACAATCCAAATATGAATATTGCTGATGCTGAAATTAGAAAGTCATGGATATTACATTCAATGTAATGTGCAAAAACACCAATTTCTTTGTAGTTTTATACACTGCATTCAATGTATATCCTCAACAACTTTGGTGTATAGGAGAAATAGTGGTGTGTGCTTTGCAGAAGCCTTCATTAGTCTGCATTGGAACAGTTTTCAATTACCAGTCACTTAATTTTCAATCCCACTTTGGCTTAGTTTTAAAACAGTTCAAAGCTCAATACAAGTGAGAAACATTGCAATCTTCTGACAGACCATACTGAAGGATTAAAGACATCCAAAAATCAGCCCATTCTAATCTTGTACTAGCATGGATTTTTCTCTTAAATTTCAAATTTCATTTCAGTTTCCACAAACTTTAAAAAGTGTTTGTCATTCTTTTTACAGCTAGCAACCCCCCTTTCGATCTCACTTGGTATAAAGTCAAATTGTAGACCTGTGAATTCATACTATGCCTGTAGAATTTAAGCTTAAAAAATCCAATTCTAATGAAAGATTTAAACTGAAACCTCATCACAATGGCAACATCTATTTGGTGGGAAAGTTATGGTTCATGTACTGAGGCCTTATGAACCACTTGTGAAACCTGCCAAGATGTGTCCATAAAAGGTATGGCATTGCAAGGGACTTAATTCATGAAAGGACACTTCATTTAGAGACACACAGATTTACAGAACAAACTCCATCCAAGTGCCCCAATTGGATAAGCATCTTGGTCAAAATGCACAAGTAGGGCTGAAGTGCCTGTGTTCCTGTGCTGTATAACCATGAAATTTGTGAAGGCCACCAAACATTGGAAGGATTATGGAACTTAGCAAGTGTGGTTCTGTTATCCTTTAAAGGATTTTGTTTAGTTTTAAAAAAATGAGCTATTGAAGTTTATTATAAATTACCCTTCATCTGTGTTAGTTTGTTGCTGGAGCAATCAGAAACCACTTATAAATATCTACCCATTTCCACCACTCCATAGTATTAGTATAATAGTTGAAAGTTTACCTTATTAGTTCCCGAAATACACCAAACATAAGCACTTTCCCATCTGATGTTGCAGTCCTTGCAGTGATAATAGCCATACTTCTGCTCCAGAAACTGAAAGAGATTGGAGACTAGTAGAACTCAAATGATCACCAGGTTAAATAATACATCTAATCAAGATGAAGGAACAAGTAGTTATTTTGGAACAGTAGTAGTTTTGACTACATTATGAAACAATTGAGCACGGTATATTCGGATACAGTAGGCTAAAGAATATCACAATCAATACCCAATTAGGCAAGAACAGAACTTCACGACCCTCAACCATTCCTAAACGAAGTCGAAGACCAAAACCTATAAGACTGAAGTATTTAAATACAGTACGTTCAAAATCGTTAATTCACATTAATTGGGAAGTTTCAGCAACTTGGGCCTGCTTTTATTTTTCGTTAATGAACAACCTCACCGAAAAGTTATCTTGCATTTAAAGTAGAATTCACATCCGAAATAGATAGCTTATGCACAAGTGACTCCCGTAAAAATGTACTCAAATTGTTCCTTTGTATTAGTCTTGTGATGAGATCATCTTTACCTGGAACCGAAACCTCTGCTTGCCTTCGTTTCCCTCAACTTCTTGGTCATTCTGACCTTTCTCTAGGTTTCCTGCATTTGGTGTGTCCACATTTTCTTTTAGAGGAAGAGCAGCCTCTTTTTCCTGGGATGGAGCAGCATCTTCCTCCAAGCCCTCCGGTGGGATTTTGACTTCTGGCTTTTCTCGTTCGCGGTTCTTTTCTCCCAGACACCGATCAAATACAGGCGAATAGATGGAGACAGCGACGGGGCGAGAGAAACGCACGACGGCGGGGGGCCCAGATGTGGCGCCAACAGCCTCAGGGTCACTATTAGCATCGACGGCACTGGCCGGCGACGGCGACCGAGCTCTCGGGGCAGCTCCTTCGGATACAGGAGATCGCTTCTGTCGAGGTAGGGTTCTAGGCCCCAGCGAACATTGGACAGAAGCATCTACCTTTGGGTTAACCTGAATTCCAATCTCCTTGGTATTCGCTTTCCTGAGACGTGGGGTTAAGTTGGGATTGACCTGAGAGAGAATAGCTTTTAGCTGCGCTCTCTTGTAGTTGTCCAAGTACTCAACAGCTTCAACATTTCCCTGGGGGTAATGCTTTTGCCTCCAGTTTTGCTGCCTCGGTTTTCCATTACTATAAGTGACCGTATTGAGGGGCGAATACACAAACCCCTCCATCATCAAACGCAGTCACATTACAAAGCCCAGGGAATCCTTTTATGTAGGTCCTATTTTATCGCCCTCAATTAACCTCGAACAAGATCAAAATGATGTTAATTGGAAAACGAATTACGTAATTGGCCAGTAAGGATGAGGGTGACTAATTGCTGCTGTCCAGTTACGGCATCAACCTTCGCCCGCAATTCGAGGCCCACTCTGGATACTTAAATCTCAAATCCTTTGACTCTGTTCAGCGAAGCGTTGAAGTCTTGTGATTGCTAAACCGATACCCGTCAGTTATTTCTGGCGCTTGTAAAATATCCTAAATGTTCCTTGTAGGTCAATTTCCCTGTTGTTTATTAACCAACAATTGTAAATAAAATGCTGCATGGAACCTTGCAATGTGCAAAACTGTTCCTAAGCTTCCACTGTCACTGAATTTTTGAAAGATTTACCGCGAAGAACACTACACAAATATAACGGAAAAATAATATTAGAGATAGGAGCAGAAAGAAATCATTTAGCTCTTTAAGCCTGCTCTGTCATGAAGCGTTAACAGCTGATCCTTTATCTCAGACACGTTCTAATGGCCCTTAACCCCATGTCCTGTGATCCCTTTAATACACAGAAATCCATTAGTCTGTTTTTAACACAATCAATGACTGGATATCCATAGCCATGTAGGGTAGACAATTCCAAACATCCACCAGTCTGAATGAAATAATTTCTCCTCATTTGAGTCCTACATGGCCTAACACCTATTTTGAGATTGGAATTGGATTATTATTGTCACATGTACTGAAGTACGGTGAAAAGATTGTTTTGCATACTGTTCATACAGATCAATTTATTACACAGTGCACTGAGGTAGTACAAGGTAAAACAATAACAGAATGCAGAATAAAGTGTAATAGCTACAGAGAAAGTGCAGTGCAGGTAGACAATTAGGTGCAAGGTCATAATGAGGTAGATTGTGAGGTCAAGAGTCCTTTTTATTGTACTAGGGAACCATTCAATAGTCTTAACAGTAGGGTAGAAACTGTCCTTGAGCCTGGTGGTACAAGCTTTCAGGCTTTTGTATCTTCTGCCCAGTGGGAGAGGGGAGAAGAGAGAATGTCTGGGCTGAGTGAGGTCTTCGATTATGCTGGCTGCTTTACTGAGGCAGTGAAAAGTATAGACAGAGACCATGAAGGGGAGGCTGGTTTCCATGACTGTAACCCCTCATTTCAGACTCCTTAGCCAGGAGAGCCTCACCCTTCATCTACCCTGTTGAACCCTCTTAAAATTTTAGTACATCTCAGTGTGGGTCACCTCTTGTCCTACTAGCTACAAAGGACAAGCCTACTCTATCTGTCCTCAAATGACAGACCAAAATCTGACAAACATCTAGGAACCAACGTAGTGAATCTTCACTGTATTGCATGTTTCTCCCTTTTTTGGGTAGGGAGACCAAAATTCCAGACAGTATTCCAGGTATGATCTCACCAAGGACCTTCCTCCTGTGATAAGAAATCTTTACTCTTGTGCTCACATCCTCTAGTAATAAAGGCCAACATACTGCTTTCTGCCCCAGTTGCCTCCTGTGTCTGTATGTTAGTTTTCAGTAGCGTGTATTAGAATGCACAAATCTCTTTGAAAATCAACATTTCTCAATCTCTCACCATTTAAAAAATACACAACTTTATATTTTTCTATCTTTTACATTGTTCTGGTTTACTCTCTGAAGTTATTTAATTTTTTAAAATTTTATTTACAGCGTGGTAGGTAACAGGCCCTTCCGGCCCAACAAGTCCGCGCTGCCCATTTTTTTTAACCCCAAATTAACCTACCAGCACGTCTTTAGAATGTGGGAGGAGGCCGGATTACCCGGAGGAAACCCACGCAGACACGGGAGAACATACAAACTCCTTACGGATAGCGACGGGAATCGAACCCCGATTGCTGGTGCTGTAATAGCGTAGAAAACTTGTATTTGCAGTGTGCCTCAACTGAGAATGACATTTTGGTGTAAAAGTAGCACTTTCGTATGAAAATGTATGTCCAAATTGTCATATTCCTGTGTTTTGAAAAGGAATGGTACCACAAGCATTGAGAAGCCAAAACAAAAATAGAACACACTGGGAGCGCTCAGAGGCCATGCAGAATTATGGAAAGAACAAAAGTTCATGTTCTATCTGTTTCGCTTCATATAATAGAGTTCAAGTGGCTTCCTGTGCCAGCCCACATTAAACTTCCCGATGTTGGTTGGGAAAACATTCTCCTTAAAAAACACAATGGCTGACAGCCAAAATACACTCCCATTCATTAAGGACTATGAACCTACTCATGCATGTCTAAAATCCCACAGCCACTAGTGGAACACAATCCAAACTCTACAAATGACAGCGCTGTTGCATGATGACACCTCCCATAGCTGGCTTTAAACAGCACCTAGAACCTGATGTTAGCAGTGAAGTCCCAGGCTTTAACCTTTCAAGTAAAACCTACACAACAAACAATCCACTGGAAGAACTCAGCCGCAGGGTCTCGACCCGAAACGTTGACAATTCCTTTCTTCCCACGGATGCCGCTCGACCCACTGAGTTCTTCCAGCAGATTGTTGCTCCAAATTCCAACATCTGCAGTCTCCTGATTCTCCAAAACCTACACAACCCTCAATTGCTCGACGATAGGCTAGAGAAGACGTGGCCACTTGCTGTATAAGTGAAATATGAGGGACAGCTAAAATTGTGACTCTGGGAACCAGTCAAACCATCGCCCAGATACCGAAATCCTGCCCAGACCAATTTCTGGTGGCATCGCAACCATTCGCACTGCCTCAGCTGAAGCCGTTGAATAGATTATTAACCTGGACTTTGAACTACAGCTGCTCCTTTTGCCACACCGATATATAAACTACATTCCAATAGGGAGGGACAAAGGATAAATTCTGCAGCAACAACTCAATGAAAATCACCCGCTGAGGACCGTGTTTTTCACCTTAGATTGTGCACTTTCTAACTACAACATGCAACATCTTGTTGCTTCCTCTTTTTCGCGGAAGATTTCCCGCGGACGTCACAGAGAGACAGGGAACGTCTAAGCGGCAACAGAAAAAAACGGCTGCTTCCATTGGCTGGAGGTGTCGGGGCCACTGACCAACCAGCTGTGGCGCCGTGCATGAGCGCGCCGAGTGGCGGGAATTTGTTGGTGCGGGGAATGTTCGGGAAAGCGGGTCCGGTCTGGGTGGCTGCGTTGGGCCGCTGACGGGCTCCGGCTCCGGCGAGGCGGCGTTCAGTTCTTCGGGGTATGGAGGTGGGTTTAATTCGATTTAAAGCGGTGGGGGTGACACTCTGAGTTACCGGCAGCCACACTGTTGCTGTCGTTTCCCCCCCCCCCTGAGCTGTTTGCGGCCGGCTGGGCTGCGGGGCTCCGTCACGGCGGCTGCCCTGTAGTGTCAGGCAGGAGTAGTAGACACTTCAACCGCTCTCTCGTTTAGGAGGAGGTTGTTGGGGCCTTGACGGAGATGTTCGTATCTTCTTTGGCCACACGCCAGATGCCGGAGGACCGGAGAGTAGCCAGTGGCTTTCCTCTCGTTAAGGAGGGCAGTCGAGGGAAGCCAGCTGAGCCTTGCAACAGTGGTGGGGAAATTATTGGAGAGGATCCTTGGGGATAGGATCTATTCGCATTTGGGTAGCATGGACTTAATGAGAGCGTGATCTTGTGCGGGGGAGTTCGTGTCCTACCCACTTGACTGAGGTTTTGTTTTGGGGAGGTGATGAAGATAGTTGAGGGTAGAGTAGTGGATGTACACATGGACCTTAGTAAAACTTTTGACAAGGTCAACGTTAAAGAACAAGGTCCCTCATGATCGGCTCATCCGGAAGATTAAGGCATATGGGATCTGTGGAGACTTGGTAGATTAGATTCAAAATAGGCTTGGCTATTATAGAAGACGGGAGAGTTGTTATTCTGACTGGAGGTCTGCGACCAGTGATGTTCTGCAAGGATCGGTGCTGTAACCTCTGTTTATGATATATAAATGATTTGTATGAAAATACAGGTGGGCTGATTAATAAATTTATAGACATGAAAATTGGTGGAATTTTGGATAATAGGTCGTCAAAGGATTTGGCAGGATATAGACTAGTTGGAAATGTGGGGAGAGAAATGGTAGATTTAATCTGGACAAGTGTGAGCTGTTGTGCTTTGGGAGGTCAAATGTAAGAGGAAAGTATATAGTAAATGGCAGGACCCTTGATGTACAGAGGGATTATGGGGTGAAAGTCCATAGTGCTCTGAAAGTGGCAATGCAAGTAGATAAGGCAGTAAGGAAAACGTTTAGCATACTTGCCTTTATTGGTCAGGGCGTTGTGTATAAGAGTTGGTAAGTCATGTTGCAGTTGTGTAAGACTTTGATCAGACCACATGTTGAGTATTGTGTGCAATTCTGGTTGCCACATTACAGGGGGGATGTGGAGGATTTGAAGAGAGTGCAGAAGAGGTTCACCAGGATGTTACCTGGATTGGAGTACATTCTCTATAAGGAGAGGTTGGACAAACTTGGATGTTTTCCCTGGAATGTTGGAGGCTGAAGAGTGACTTGATCAAAGTATATAGAACTGAGAGGCATAGATAGGTTAGATAGTCCTTTTCCCAGAAGTGATTTGTCAAATACTGGAGGGTGTAGCTTTAAGGTCAGAGGGGGGAAAGTTTAAAGGAGAATTATGTGGCAAGTTTTTTGTACATGTTGATAAGTGCCTGGAACACACTGCCCAGGGAGATGGTGAAAACATACAATAGCAATGTTTCAGAGGCATTGAGATAGACACATGAACAATGAGAGAATTGAGGGATAGAGACCACATGCAGACAGATGGGCAATTGAATTTGGCATCACGGTCAATACAGACATTGTGGACTGAAAGCCCTTTTCCTGAGGTGTAATGTTCTATGTATAGTTGCATTATTCTCAATTTAAAGACAAGTAGTTTCCGAAGTACAGGTAGTTTGTCTATAATACCCTGGTGTTTTTCTCCCCTTGCCTTTCCTAAATAAGTTATGATATCTTTATTAGTCACATGTACATCGAAACACACACTGAAATGCATCCTTTATGTAGAGTGTTCTGGGGGCAGCCCACAAGTGTTACAATGCTTCCAGCACCAACATAGTGTGCCCACAACTTCCTACCCTGTACGTCTTTGGAATGTGGGAGGAAACTGGAGCACCCGGAGGGAAACCCACGCAGACACGGGG
>JARFYF010000007.1:23963197-23978719 GCA_030265395.1 Rhina ancylostomus | reverse complement strand
AGAAGATCTTATAGAAGTATACAAAATTCTGAGAGGTATAGATCAGGTGAATGCATGCAGGCTTTTTCCCCTTACATTGGGAGAGACTAGAACTAGAGATCGTAGGTTTAGGGTGAAAGATGAAATATTTAAGGGGAATCTGAGGGGGAACTACTTCACTCAGAGGGTGGTAGGAGTATGGAATGAGCTGCCAGTGGAAGTGGTGGATACGGGTTCACTTGTAACATTTAAGAGAAGTTTGGATAGACATGGATGAGTGGGGTATGGAGGGCTATGGTCCGGGTGCAGGCAGGTGGGACTGGGCTGAAGATCAGGTCGGCATGGACTAGATGGGCTGAAGAGCCTATTTCTGAGCTGTAGTGTTCTATGACTCTAAGTCACCCACCTTCTCTGGCAGCTCATTCCACATACCCACCATCCCCTGTGTGAAAAACCTGCCCCTTGGGTCCCCTTTAAATTTTTCCCCTCTCAGTTAAGCCTATGCCCTCTAGTTTTAGACTCCCATACCCTGGGAAAAAGACTGCGACCATCCACTTCATCTATGCCCCTCACAATTTTATAAACCCCTATAAGGTCACCCCTCAGCCTCCTAAGCTCCAGTGAAAATGGTCCTAGCCTATCCAATTGCTCCTTATAAGTAAAGCCCTCCAGTCCAGACAACATTCCTGTGAATCTTTTCTACACTTTCTCTGGCTTAGTCACATCAGTTATTGGCATCTTCCCAGTGCTTTTGCATCCTTTGTGTAATATGGAGAAGGGAGATGTGGATGGTAGTTCAAGCTTGGTGAACTCACTTTGGCAGCACTTCTTTTTTCTGTGATTTCTACCAATTAAAAAGTACAAGATCAACACTTTGGTGAGAATGGCAAAATTCTTCACTAAGTCACCTACTATCCTGACTTGGACATTTCACTTCCTTCATCGTTGCTCGGAAAGAATCCCGAAATTTCCTACCTCATGCAATCATCACAAGGATTTCATTTTAGAAGAGTAAGTGTTTCCCACCACCAGCATTCCAAGGGAAGGAGGAATCAGATAGAATCAAGCTGGCCTGATCTCGCTATGACTGGTCTGGTCTCTCCATGACTGGTCTGGCCTGTCCGTGACTGGATACTTTGGCAGCACCATTATCCTGGCTCACATTAGAGCATTAATCTGAAACATTTTCGCTGTTTCTCCTTCCACAGAATCTGTCTGACATTCTGAGCCATTCCAGAATTTTCTGTTTCTTTATTTTGGAAACAAAGTAGTTTCGGATTAAGGTGAAAGAAAAAGGAGAAAGCCTGGAGTCTTTGAGTCGAGTTTTAAGGAACAAAATGAAAGCAGGCCATTCACCCCAGCAAGCTATTCTCTCCATACAATTCAACCAACCTACAAAAGAAAATAAGCAAACAACTGACCAAGGAAAAAACAGTGAAATCCCTTCTTAATTGTGGGCACAACTCACAGAACTTGAATCTAAATTTTAATTCAAATGATCCAAAAATGGCCAAATGCAAGTTGTTGCAACAGAGCATGGAAGTCATCAAGTGCTGCACCAATGTGTCTTTCTTCAATTACATTATTACTTGGCTGATTGTGAAATCTTGCTGTTAGATTAGCTGCTACGTTTCTTTATAGTACATCAGAGAAACAATTTAGTGCTAATTTTTTAAAAATTTTATTTATAGCGTGGTAACAGGCCCTTACGGCCCAACGAGTCCATGCAGCCCATTTTAACCCCCAAATTAACCTACCTGTACGTCTTTAGAATGTGGGAGGAAACCGGAGCACCGGAGGAAACCCACGCAGACATGGGAGAATGTACAAACTCCTTAGAGACAGTGACGGGAATCGAACTCCAATCGCTAGCACTGTAATAGCGTTGCACTAACCGCTACGCTACTGTGCCACCCCACTTTCTAGTGTATTCTGTTATGATTTCAGATTTCCAGCATTGCCTCCATTTTTTTCTAATTTTCTTTCATGCATCATGGTTTCAGGACACAAGAACCTCCTTGATCTGATGTCTGATAGCAATTAATGTCAATGAAGTGGTAGTCTGTGCCACAGACCACTGGAACTTTGTGGGCAACTCTTCTTGAGGTCACCAGCATCATTGTTACTGACTGCACACGTTTGCTTCTTCCATAATTATGAGTAATTTCACTTGAATGTGCATTAAAATCTTGAAATTTAACATGACATTTGCTTTTGATCTTTGGGAAGTCTATACAAATTCATTTTTTAAATTGCAAATTCTGATCTGCTGAATCATATCCACTTTAGTATTTCTAAGGCACTAAAAGAAAAGGCATTAAGAATCATTTTGTACGCTTTCCAAAATTCAGTTTTCAGAAGTTTGTCATTGTTTATAGGCCTTCATTATAAAAACTTTGAATAAAGATGTGACATTCCAGACATGTTACGATTACCAACTATTTGGTTGGGTACAATATATGGATAGGAGGGGGTGGCAAGGGTGGGGGAGCAATTAAAGTGGAGCCTGATCCAGGCTTTATGTACTCATCTAGACCTTGAGTGTTTACTTCCAAAGCATTCATTGAAAGTACACAAGGAAATCTAAAAGCCAGTCCAGATTTTGATATTAATTTTGCATGTTAATAACTTCCAGCACACAAGTTTTTTTTTTATTGCTTCCCTTTTGGGGATGAATGATTTTTCTAAAACAAAACTCTGCAGAATCCAAGTAAGCTTTGATAATTATAGAGACTTAAGATTATTCTTTGTATGTTTTTAGAGCCTGATGATGGAGTGGATAACTTGGTTAATGAGAGCAGAAGCTATAAAGATGAAAAGCAGACTGTGCCTGATGAAGCAGTATCTTTCACTGAGTGTACACCTTTGAGACTACAAGGAATAAAATCCAATACTGTGAAGAGAGAGAACAAACTTACAGTGAATAATTTTAAGATAAACAGTGTTAAAGCCTTGCCATCACATGATTCCTTGCAAGGCATTGCCACTCAATCAGACTTCCATATGGTTTCCAATAATTTAGCTTTTAGTCCAGTTAAAGACTGCAAAATGAAAGTTTTCCTGAATAGCAAGAAGTCAGTTGATCAACATTTGTATGACAGAAGCTCAGAGGGGTTATCAGGCCACAATATATCTTCACTGTCTGACTGGTCACAGCTAAATCTCTCGGAACTTGATGAAAGCCAGATAATTAATGGAGGCTCAGACAATGTAGATCGTTCTGCAGATGCATTGTCTTTGAGCAACACAGAGAACCAAGCATTTGTTTCAAATGAAGAAGTTATGGATAAAGGATTTGGTTGTATCTCCAGTGAAGAAAGTGGGTCAGTAGCATGGAATTCAGCTTGTTCTTCAGAATATGTTGTAACAGAGAATCACTTCAATTATTGTAGAGTTGCTGAGGATTTCGAAGCAGCTGATGAAAGCATAAATAATTTTAAAGCAGAAGCAAAATCCAGTACTCCAAACTGTACTTATGATAGATCTCAACTGTCAAAACTTCCCAATCCTATAATTCCTAACACAAATTATCTTGTAACTGGTGATTCACTGCAAATTCATCCATCTGATGACAGACGAATGGATTCAGATTCAGAAAATGTAGCAGTTGGATGTTTCCCCTCGTGCAAGTTGGAAAGAACGTGCATAGAAGGCAGTAATCTTGAAAGTAAAATAAGCGAAATAAAACTAATGACTGCTTTAAAGGATCACAAAGCCAGTTTAACAGATTCTATCAGTAATGGCGACAAGTCCAATCAGCCTCCAGTTTCTAGAGGTACCTCGCCGGTTCTGGATCCGATGAAGTGTCAAGTAGCTGGAGAAGACCATAGTTTATTGCTTTCTACCCTAAAGGGCCATTCAAGGAAATTCCTATACTCTGTGCAAGATCCTTTAAATCAACATGAAAATAGGAACATCTCTTTGGTCCCTGACTTACAAATTAAAACACAGTTTCTTCCTTTGGCATCAAAATCTTCATGCACGTCATCAGTCCAAAAATTTGGAAACCAGCAGAAGCCAGGTATAATTCAACTTGTGCTAATTTTTACTCTTGCCAATATTCTAACTTTTCAATTTCAGATGCATTTATAAATTGAGGTGATTTTATATTAATTGCTGTAATGCATCAAACATCTTTCTATTAGGCTGGTAATTTTTTGATGTATTGATGAATAGTCACTAGATTATATTTTTAAATTCACTGTATTTGAGGGATTGCTAAAGGCTTCTTTACATTCAAAGTCCTATTTCTGTTATGTGCTCTTTTGTTGGACTTCTGAAACAATGAAGTGAAAACAAAGGTTGATATGTCAATAGATTGAAACAAAAAACAAAGCACAGTATTGAGGAACTTGATGTACAAGTCCATAGATCCATAAAGAAGATAGCACATATATTGTGAAGAAGGTATGCAGGATGCTGGCCTTCATTGGCTGGGTCATAAAATACAAGAGCATAGAGGTCATTGTACAACTTCATAAAACTTTGATTAGACCACAGCTTAAACATTGTGTGTATTTCTGGTCACCACACTTAGCAAGGACGTGAATGCATTGGAGAGGGTGCAGATGAGATTTATCAGGATGTTCCTTAAGATAGAAGATTTCTGTTATGATGAGAGACTGGATAGGCTGGGTTAGTTTTCCTTGTAGCAGAAGAGAGGAATGGAGGGCTGATAGAGACATCCAAATATATGAAGAGTATGGATGTGGCAGATGGTAGGAAACTTTCTCCTTGACGGAGATGTCTAAACCCAGAGGGCATAGGCTTAAGGTCTGGGGATATGAGGGGAAAAAAATGTCTTCACCTAGAGACTAATTGCAATCTACATTGCACTGCTTAAGATGGTGGAGGATGCATGTACTCTCAAACACCTTAAAAAGCATCTGGATGAACACTTGAATTATTGAGGAATAGAAGACTTTGTACCGTGCTGGTAAATGGGATTAGTATAGATGGGGTATTTGATAATTGATGTCAAACTCATTACCAAAGTTTAACAGTAAATCTGCAGTACATTAGTGAAATACAAATTGTGCTGCAATACATAATTGATCTTGAGGGAACATTATTTGTAGCAGGAAGCATCCTGTTATCAGCATTATGGAATTTAAATTGTCACATGCCAGGTCAAAAACAGATTAAAAGCCAATAAATGGTGTGAACTGGTCTGCAGTGAAGCACATAACCGTATAGTGGACTGCACCAGATTTTAAATTGGTGTTTGATGAATTGCCTTGTTATGATTTGGTTTGCTTTAGTTACGTATAACAGAGGGGGGGAAAATATGATATGCTACCCCATCAGGGGTTTAGAAATCATAATTGATCTATTTAGATTTTATTTGCAATTTGTAGACTGGTTTGAAAGAATTGGATTTCTGACAACTGTGGCTGTATTTGAAAGTACCAGTATTTAGCAAGTTCAGAACTTTGTGCATATGCTTGCTGTAAAATGCAGCAATACAGGACTTTGACAAATTTGGAATGTTGACTCCGTCTCTTCACTGCTGCTGGGTTTTAAGGGGCGTCCATCAGTAGATTCCCCAACATCTACTCTAGGTGAACAACATTTTTGGATCCCGAGTCAGGCTACATTTGGTGCGTGATCCAGGACCAACTGTTGTCATTGGGAATTGTAAAGCTTCAGATTAAAGTCAATTCATATTAACTTTTAAATGTCTTGTTTTATTTTGTTTTTAATTTGTTTTTAAATAGCTTTTTAAGTATTGTTTATTTCAGTTCTAGTTACTTAAATGTCTTTGAATATCAAAAACATTTAAAACTGTACTCGCAGCCAGCAGAGCACAGAGGCAGGGTTTTCTTATAGAGCTGTTGGAGATGCCTGTCATCCAGATACAGTTTTTGGAATATTTTTGTCCAGCAAATTAGGAACTCTACGGTCAGATTAGTTAAGTATACTTATGGATAAACTGCTGGTAGCAATTCCAGGTCTCCAGACCTATCCCAAAATAACCTCCCATATGCCAGTGGATCAGTTGGAGGCTACAGAACCTGTAGCTAGTTTTTGACAGCAGATCTTCAGCTCTAAAGCAGGGTATGATTTGTTCTAGTAAGTAGCCTTTGCTAAGTCTTGTGTTCTCAAGTCACGTGAAGTGAATTAAATTGACTGAAGTCTTGCTTCTGCAGTGATAGTGATATCAGGTCTAAATGGATATCTAATTTATCATTTATGGTTGAAGATGGGCTCCAGCATCTTTAAGATGGGATTGTTCCTGGAATAGCCTCTTCATATAACCATTTTACTTGCACACCTCTATTCACAACCTAATTTGGGAGGATTGCGGAACTGTAAAGTGGTCCTTTGCTTATGACCTTATTGCTATTGCTTGCTGTTTCCACTGTTTGGCATTTGTGATCACTGTATATTTTCACCAAATGAGATTTTGTTTTTGGCCGCACAACATGGTGGACAGTTTCCACTGAATGAAAATAAGACTTGTTTCCTTATGGAGTACTTCATGATCATTTTTGTAGAAGTACTTCTGTGGAGAAAAGCATCTGCATCATTGGTGAGGGTGTTAATTTAATCCTTTCTATTGGTTCTTTCACCACCTGTATCATTTGGGTCTCTGTAAGCTTGGTCAGAGATGCTACTGAAGCATTTGTAAGTGGCCACTGAAGCCCCTGACCAGTGTGCACTCTATGCCTCTGTTACTGTCAGTATTTCCTCCACGTACAGGTTCACATAGACATTGTTGGTTCATCTTATGTGAAATGGGTGTGTTTAATATTCAATATGTTTTTCTGTTTAGGTTTCATTACTACAGCTACTTATAGAAAAAATGAAGATGGTGCTACTCCTGAAAATATTCTGTGCATTGATCTCAATGTTGAAGCCAGTAGGAAGCATGGCATGGAAGCAAACAAAAGTCTACAAGATAGACATCAGTTTTTTGAAAAACCTGGCAAGATACAAGATATAGCAACATATCAGCATCTTAAAGATGAAACTGTTGATAAGCTATCACATGCTTTTAATAATGACAGCTGTTGGGATAATTTTGTGACCCCATTGAACAGAAGACATTATAACAACAAGGAGCGTAAAATCTTTGCCACACCTTGTCGCACAGTAGCTAAAAGGTTAAACGTGGAATCTAAAATAATGACAACTAATAGTTTTGATGTACAAGCTGAGAATGTAGAGAAGAGCTGTACACCTGCAGTTATTAATTCTGCTCAAGCAGAGAAAGCAAAGGTATCTGAAAATACTGTTACACAGAATAATGGGAGATTCTGTGAGATGAGGTTATCACCTTTAACTGATACAAAACAAAGTTCTGTGCATCACGATGGCAGTGAAACTACATCTGAAGACAGCATAAATTCTCTTAATCATCACAATACTTGTATTGCACCATTTTCCGCCCAATTATCAACCAACGTAAAAGCCGGCACTTCAGTTATAATTCGCACAATATCATCTCATTCTTCCTGCATCTGTAATGTTTTGCATAAAACAGAACAGCTTTGTCTTGATTCTGAAAAATGTAAGAGAACTTGGAAGAACAAATCTGGTCTGTCTGAACTTCAAATAAAACCAAACATAGAGACAGTGTCAATTTGTTTGAGCCAAGAGAGACATTTTGAGGGAAGTCTTGTTATGGAAAAGGAATTGTTGAATACAAATCAAAGACCTGACTTGCATAATTTATTAGGGAGTGAAAAGAGAGAATGTTCTGATAATACAAATCTTCATATTTGTAATAGAAAAATTGCAATGTTGGCATCCACCTTGAAGGCTAGAAAATTGAAAACTGACATCAGTGATGTACTCTTGGTTTCAACAGCTGTATTGCCTGAATGTGAAATAGAATGCAAGGAAAACCCTTCAACAAAAGCCAAGAAAGCACCGTGTAACTTGCCGAATTCTGCTCTCTCTGGTCTTGGAATGCATTGGAACAAATCATCTGAATTAACAGGGAAATTACATAATGAAACAAGAGCATCTCTTTCTGCATTTGTTACCAAAACAGAATTGTATGAGCCATCTGAAATAACCCAATCTTCACACAACATTGAACTATATAAAGGAGAGAATACCAATAAAACAGAATTGAAATCTGGGAATCGAGGAGCTGATTTAAATTCTGTAATAATAAAAGAAACTTGTACAGTTTTGGAAAATGCCAAAAAACTGAGATCAGAAGATTGTGAAGCTTATAAATGTGGACCCTGCAATAGAGATCTTACAAGTAATGAACAGTGTACAGATTTGCTTACAGAAAACCCCTCACAAGGGAAATTATTAAAAAAATTTGAAAATGACAATTTAGAAGCAAATTCTGCACAGGAAGCCATCTATGAATTTGTTACTTCAAAAAACATATTTGAGAATCAAGAAGGTAATTGTCCAATCTCCTCTATTAATCCAGAGATTAAACCTAAATCTCCTGAGCTCCAAATTACCATGGAAGTTGTGAAACAGTCATCGTTTCCTTTTACAAAAACATGCACTTTTAATTCTTCTGAAACTTTATCTCAGAAAAAGTTGCTTGGTGACTACAAATGTTTGACAGCTAGTCAAGCAGAAGATGTGAACAAACTGGTTACTATGTTAGAGGACACCAGTAGCCAATTTGAATTTACACAGTTTGGAAAGGAGTCTGCAGTCAGTGATGTGAACAAGGGTACCAACCTGCTCATCAAGCAATTAGATTATACTCCATCTCCTGTTTTGGATAAGTGGCAGGATGTCAATTTTCATGTTCACTCTTCAATGATATTGAATAATAAGCCTTGCAACTCACAACAAGGAGCAGAGTTTTCAAAAATGGAGACTAGTTCTGAAATCTGTCAGCAGATTGCAGAAGAAATGGACCAAACTGTACCAAATAAACTTGTTACTTCCTTTGGCTTTATCACTAAAAATAAAGGAATTACAGTGCCAAAATTCTGCACAAATTCCTCGGACAGTGTTAAAATGCATATGGAAACAATTCTCAATGATGTAATTCCACCTCTGGAAGACAAAGTGAATTTTAAAGGAGACCATGGAGGTTTTTGTACAGCAAGTGGGAGTGAAATAAAACTCTCTGCTGAGAGTTTGAAAAAAGCAGAAAATGTTTTCAGGGACATTGGCAATGACCTTGATCAAACAAATGATCGTTTTCTTGCAATTGATGCTTTAAGTTGCTTATTAAGCAATTCTATTAGTGGGTCTGAAAAGGTAACTGAAGTTAAATTAAGGGATACAGAGATTGTAAAGAGCAGCAAGTCATACCTGCTGCATCCAGCTCTCTCTGATTTAAACAGGAAAGATAGTCAGGAAAACATTTTGCAAAATGCGAAAATTGTGAATAGTGATAGAAAAGATGATTTTCAGACAGATGGGAACAGGTCTGCCAACATATTAGAAGAAGCTACTCTACATAAAGCAATATATTTATCCACTGAACAAGATGTCTTGGAAAAGTCTGGAGTAGATGAAGTGAAACTTGGTACAGTGAAAAATATGGCTTGGGAAAAGAATGCACATCAATCTGATTGCAGTGGCACAAAAGACAATGGGAACATGGAATTCGGCAGTAAGGTGGAACTATCAGATGATGACTTATTGTCTGGTTCTTTTGCAAGTCACGTCAAATCTTCAGATGAAATTATAAATACTGAGGAGAGTAATGACACCACTCATTTCCAGATTGCACGTGGTAAGGGAGTCACTGTCTCCAAAACAGACTTGAATAAAGCAACAAGTTTGCTTGAGGCCAAAGACTGCTGCAGTGAAAATTTTCAAAAGCCCAAGTTGCTTACAGGAATAGAAAAAAATGCATTTCAACAACATAAGAGGATAAACACTTCTCAAATGCATTTGAAAAAAAATGATGTAGATACGCAATTATGTGATCATAAACAGGCCATATCAGGTCATTCAGTTTCTGCTGCATTTATAGTTCCAAATAGTGAATTACAGGCTTCAGAGTTTTCACTTCAAAATATAGAAGAAGTAATTGTAACTAATGCACCTTGTACTATAGAGACTGGAATGAAAGGATTCCAAACCGCTAGTGGTAAGATGGTTAATGTCTGTAAAGCATCTCTTGATAAAGCCAAAGCTCTATTTGCTGAGAAGGATCTTTTGAATGAAACAAAGTATACTGGGAAAAATAGTTCATCAGAATCCCTTCTACCAAATATTAGTACTCCATTAATTCAGAATGCTGTAAATAGTGGAAGAGTGAAACAACGGAAGGATAACTGCAGTCATGTGAATTCTAAAAGTCGTAGCAGATTGAATGACTTTTCAGTTCAAAGTGAGAATATATTTGAGGATTTGGATCTGGATACTAATATAGAAATGAAAGGCTTCCAAATGGCAAGTGGTAAACAAGTCAGTGTGTCAAAGATAGCTTTAAATAAGGGAAGAGCTTTGTTTCTTGATGATCATAATAGATTTAGCATTCAACGTAGTTTAATGTCACCTGAAACATTTAAAAATGCACCTTCTGAGGGCAGTGCTTTAAATGATGAATTTTTAGAATCTAAACCTCCATACAGGTTAGACATGATGAATCAAGTGAATAGTCTTCCACCTAAACAGTGTTTCGGGTACTGTGCTGCAGATGGTAGCAGTATATCTGTAGGTGAAGCAAACCTGAAATACACGGAGAACATTTCAGAAAGTGAACCTGGAGAAAGCAAAGTTTCAGTTTCAAATACTACCTTTGATAATAATCAAGGTAATTTTGCTGGTGATATTGTGTCTGAGCTTCCTCAACCTTTTCAAAATACAAGACCAGTTGCCTTCAGCACAGCAAGTGGGAAGCCTGTTCAAATTTCAGAAGAATCTGTAAAGAAATGCAAGCAGATCTTTGCTGAAATAATAGTCAGTGAGGAGGAATTTAAGGTGTTCAGTGGTAAAGATGTGAAGTCCAAGGGGAAAAGACATTCACAAGAAAAAGTGCATTCAGATACCTCCCATACAAAGGCATCTCTTGGTTTCAACACGGCAAGCGGGAAATCAGTTTTAGTCTCTGCTGATGCTCTTCAGAAAGTTAAATGTGTGTTAAAAGAATCTAAAATGAATAATAGTTTTCTAAGTAGCCCAAAGTGTGCAAAAAGTACACTTTTTGAAAAAGCTCAGCAATTACAATTATCACCCGCTTCTTCACTGTTCTCTGATACCAGGAGCAATGAACAACAAAATAAGAAAGATTCACAGTTAACTCACAGAATATTGGATGACTGTACAGAGAGGACTTCAAACATGCAAAATTCCATCCATGTAGAATTAAGCAAAAAGAAAATTAATGATCTTGAGGTTAATAGACCTACAAGAAATTTGTCTGCATCTTTTTCAAATACTTGTATGTTCATGTCAGGATTTCAAACAGCTAAGGGTAAGGAAGTAATGGCTGAAGAAAGCAGTTTAACTATGGCAAGAATACAGTTGGCTTCAAATAAAAATGATAAACTGAGTCATGCTGCTGAGAAATCTAATATTTTTGCTGAAGGAAGAGTTAAATCAATTTGCAGTGCAAGTTGTGCCTCTACACCTATTGTGCATGAATTAAAAACAACTCCCAAAATACTAGAAGAAAATGTGGAAAAATGGACTGCGGATGATTCAAAGGCAGCAATGGACCATGATGAACATTTGGATTTTGTGTTGGGCAAGCCGTTCAGATTCACCCATGCTTTCATGGATAAAACCATTGGACCAGATTTAAGAATAGGGAAGAGGCTGAGATCAGAGGGAAAATTTAAATCAGGTAAATTTTACTGAACTTTGGTTAAACTATGTAGGCTAATATGTTTGATTTCCATAGAGATGCAAAAATGCATGAATTTAGTGCTATGTTCTCCAGTGTAAACCATGTACGTATAGCCAGAGGAAGCTTCTGATTGTGCTTCAAATTAAACATTAGCATTAAATATTGTAGGCCAGCAGTGTTTAAATATTTCAGAGGATGCAGTGTTGCTGCTGGATACTGAAGATCAGATAGCTAATGATTTTTGCTAATGTTTGACTATTCACTCAACTCTCCAAATTCAAACATCAATTTCTTTAGTCCTGTTTATAGTTCCTTTTTTTATTTAACTTCTCCCTTCCTGATTTTCTGTTTCATTTACCTTTTTTTGGGATGTTTCATTGAACGTTTTTGACATACAGAATGTGAATTTGAGTGGGTTATTTTCAGTGATATATAAATATCACATGAACTCAACACAAAACACTTGTGTAATATAAGGCAGTGTTTCTATTTACCCCATGATTATTTTCGTCCAAGGGCTGGGCATAATTTCTTTTTCCACTCCATTTCTGTTTGTCATTCTTGGCTTAATTTGTTCTGTATTTTTTCTCTGCCAGTTTTTTTTTATCCCACCATTCTGAAATAAGTTGCTTGAACCTGTCTAGGAAGGTCCTTAGTATTTTGCAATAGCCCATTACACCTTCAGTTGGCTAGTAATATTGCTGTTGCCAATCCTTGGAGGTTAACCTCTTTGTTATCCATTCAGTTTCCTGTCCCTGATAGTGCATTATTGAACTCTGTTCCCAGAGGATCGCAAATTTGCTTTCCACAAACTTAGTAGTTAAATGTATTGACATAATAGTTATAAAGGAAAAGTTGATTGGTGCCGTCTTTCCACACTCAAAGAGAAAACCTCAGGGAATTGAGGTCTCTATAGAACCGGCACAGAAGGGCAATTGAGGCCTCAGGTAGATCAGCCACGATAGTATTAATTAGTGACTTACTCCTATTTTTCCTATCACACCTTTCCCACAGCCTCAGAATAAAAAGATGTCCCTTCAGAAAAGAAATGAGGAGGAATTTCTTTAGTTAGAAGGTGGTGAATCTGGAATTCATTGCTACAGACAACTGTGGAGGCCAAGTCATTGGGTATATTTAAAGTGGAGGTTGATAAGTTTTTGATTAGTAGGGGTGTCAAAGATTACAGAGAGAAGGCAGGAGATTGGGATTGATAGGGAAAAATCAGCCTTGATTGAATGGTGGAGGAGAGTCTGAGCCGAATGGTCCAATTCTTGTCTATTTGCTTGTGATTTTTGTGAGATGGATTCCATTATTTTCCCTACTGAAATGCTGTATCTCATAGATGAAGTTGCATTTCTGAAATAGATCATTCTAGCCAAATTACTTTCAACCAGATTTTCAAGTAATTAAAAGAAAATCAAAAAACTTCAGATGTTAGAAATCTAAAACAAAAATAGAAAATGCTGGAAATAGCAGGTCAGACCACAACTATGGGAAGAGAAACAGTTAACACAACAGGCTGAAGACCCTTTGTCAGAACTCACTGATTCTTCAATCTGTTTTTATTTAAACTTGTTTGTTTCTCTTGTTCAAAATCTCTCCCATACTGAAAACTGTCCATTTGTTTTTCATTTACACTATTCCATCCAATTACATTTTTAAGGACTTCCACCAAATTTCTCCCAGATCTCTTCCAACTAAAGTAGCTCCTTTCTCCATATTTTTCCTTGTACTAGACTGCATCCAGGTGAATAGATTCTATGTTATTTGTACTCCTTTTGGTTTCATTTCAAAAATGTGGAAGCAAAAACTGCAAACGTCATTCTGAAGTTCATTCTCTGCCACCTTTCCCAGATCCTGACAATTTCTCATCCTTCAAATGCCTCAGTTTATTTATTGCCTTTGTTTATTCTTTATGGTAAACTGCAGTTATAACAATAATACTACCTTCCTCATTAACCTCTCTTTTTTTTAATGTTTGTTTATGTTTCACACAGACTCTTTAGCCCTTACTTCTGGCCATTCCGTTGATCATGCATTTTGTTACATCTTGATCTGCACTTCATGATTAAGATCACCTCGGCTATTTTCTTCAAGTCCACTGCTGTCACCCTGTATTCCTGCATGAAGCTTTATCCGGCTCCCTCAGAAATAACAAATATCCAGCTTGTTCTCCTCTGGCCCACTACTTCACACACAGTTGACTTCCTCCTTACTCATGCTTATAGCATCTTTGTGCCAATTAACTTGCAATTTAATTTTACTTTCCCCCCCCCCCGTTGTGCTATTTTCTCTTTTGCCATATTTGTCGAGTCACATTAAGTTGTATCGTATCCTTCCTCTGGAAAGTCACTCTCTTATTACTTTCAGGATTAAGCTTTAGGACAACTGTCAATCTGTGGCTCCTTCAAAAGAACCCAATTTCTCAAATAGCTTTTCCTTTATCATGCACCTCTACATGTCCTCAAGTATCAAATTCAAAAGCTCAAGGGTATCAAACCTGCATCTTGAATGACACCAAAACAGCTTACTTGTGTCTTCTCAACGTAGGCTATCTTTACCTGTACTATATTCCTACCACCAAAGATAACATTAACACATTTCTTTCCCTTGCTAGCCTCCTTGTCAGTTTTCTCCACTCCTCTCTGTTTAAAATCATTCAAGACTGTCCTGCTCTTGCCCATTGGCACCACCTTCACTATTAAGTCAAAAAGCAAGCAAGAAAGAAACTGCATATAACTGGAAATCTAAAATAAAATGCTGGAAATACTGAAGTCAAGCAGCATCTGTGAAAAGAAAGCTTTTGGTTCAAGGCTAATGAAAATTCAGCAACCTGAAATTTTGACTTCATTTTAATTATTTCCAGTATTTATATTTTAGACCAATTTTTCACTATTGCCTGCCGTTTTCTTTTGCTAAATTCAGTGGGGCATTTCTTTGCTATCAAAAGGCTTGGCGGAATAAAGACTAACTACTTTGCACTGTATAATACTTGGATCAGAAGGACTTGATATTCACTTTTATATGGTTATTTTTAATAAAACTGCATTATTTTTATTTCAGAGGAGCCTCTACCAAAAAGACGGTTGTTATCTGAATTTGACAACACTTTACAGAATGATCACCTGTCTACTCTCAAACCCTTAAAATGTAACCCTGAAGGTAGGCTCCCAGTTTTGCATAATTAGATTTTAAAGGGACATACTTTGTTATTTTTACTACCATTATAGAAGCTTTCCTACTTTTTTAAAATTTTCTTAGAAAAAGTTGTATAAAATAAAGGCTCATAGGGCTTGGGTATTAAATTACTATTGGTAAACAACGGGTTTCTAAGCAGAAGTGAGATATAGGAATAACTACAGGCCCAGGTTGCCAGGGTGTTCTTAGTGTGGTGCTGTAAAGATCAGTTATGAGATATTATTCCCATTTCTCTAATGATTTCTTTGATGAAAAGACAGTGACACTTATCCATATTAGCTGATGATAAAGAGAAAAGATAAGAGTGAAGAGCAAGCAGAAAGTCTGCAAAAAGGCTAAAAAAAGTGCAAGTGGAGTGGAAGGTGACAGATTGGTTCTAATCGGTTAAAAACTGGAAAAACTACTAGATGGGCCAAGCTTGATTTGGCTTACTGCTATTACTGACCCTTATGACTTTGTTGCTGGATAATTGGATGTTTTTCCAATTAATATTCCAAAACAATTTGAACGCACATTTTATAGATGTGTTACGGACTAGGTTACAATTAGTGAGGTTCCTTTAAGATAGTGTGTGTGGCGTGCTTACGTCAACAGAAGATAAAGAACGT
>JARFYF010000007.1:23925164-23936251 GCA_030265395.1 Rhina ancylostomus | reverse complement strand
CAATTGTTGAAAGAACAAGAACAGGTCCAGACTGAGGCTAAATTCAAAAAAGCATTAGAGGATGCTCACGGTGATAACGGCTACATAAAAAGGAATGTCACCCCTTTGTGGAAGTTGTGTGTTATGGACTACAAAAGCCAGGACAGTAGTGCTGGTGAGTGTTCAATGTGATTTGTTAATCAGTATTTCACAAAGTTATGATAAGGGTATTATTCATTTGAATGTTGATCAGTTGAATACCCCCTGAGATAGCATCATTAAAAGGCTAACAATTTCAACTCCATTGAATGCCTGCTAAAATAAAAAGCACTATAAGTGTGTATGGAAAAATGCTAGCCCTTATTCATAAAAATATTTAAATTTTTGTGAGCTTTTGAACAAATACTACCAAGCTTGTATTTCTTCCATATAGTCTACATGTTAAATATCTGGCGCCCAATTGCCGAGTTACATTCCCTGCTAAAGGAGGGTGGAAGATATTGGATCTGTTATCTGTCTGCTGCATCGTGCAAGGGTCGGCATAGTCATATTGATCTACAGTTGACTGCTACAAAGAAAACTAGATACCAACAGCTACAGGTAATTCAGTTTGTTTTTACATTTGGTGTAATATTTTACTATGATGTGAGCATATTATATGAAGAAATTTTGATGTAAATTAAAATGAAAAATACAATGTTATTGATCCTGTTACTTGTCAGAATAATTACAAACTTGATTTGCGTGTCAAATTTATAAAATCTCAATTCATTAAACAGAGACCTTGGACTGGTAAAATGAGTATAATAAAATAAACTGTTTAAAATAACTACATGTTGGGCCACAAGTGCAGGGTTGCTGCACAACAAAATAAAGTTGAAATAAAAATAAAGTTCTTGAAATACGAAGCCAGCATCTGTGCAGAGAAAAAGTTAACAAATCAGCTCAGTAACCCTTCAGAAGAACTGGAAATATGAAACAACTATGTTTTAAGTTGTAGAGAGAAGGAAAGGTGGAAAGAACAAAGAAAATGCATGTAATAGGGTGGAGACTGAGGTTGTTCACTATTTGGTACTTTCAGGGTTGTCTAGTTAGTCAATGAGTGAGTGGTTAGATTTCCAGCACTCTTTCATTATTCTGAGAGGCAGAACATGGCACTTTAAGGAAACCTTGAACAAAAGAACATATTGGAAACATTCAGCAGATCAAAGAGGAAAAACTGAGTTACGGTCGATGACCTTGACTCAGAACTCCATTCTATCACAAATAAGAAAAGCTCCTTATCCAAAATGCTTGAATTTGACATAGTGCCAAGAGTTACATCATGAGGAGCTGTTCTTCAAGCTCACGGTGGGCTTCCTTGTAACAGTGTAGGAAGCTAAACTTAAGTATAGAGGGGTCAAAGTAGAAGTGGTATGGGAGGCAACTGGAAGTTCAGGGTCAGCTTTGTGTTCTGCAAAGTGGCCTTTTTAACCTCATCCACAAACTCGAGCAGTCCTTCTAGTTGAAGCACTATTTCACTAACACTTCTAATCTAGTGTATTATATTCAATACTCACAATTTGGTTTTCTGCAGATTGTGTAATGTTTGAGTCTACAAGGCTGACCCTAAGCTTCTGGTCCCGTAACTTTAATTCTCTCATTAGTCATATGTGGATTTTGAGGCAACTCAAATTACTAAGAGCTAATATATCGCGGCTAGAGTTATTGTAGGTGTTTATGTTGTAGTACATTTAGAAAATTGTTTTTAAATAAAGCTCTTAAAAATAGGACAAGGAAATGTATTTACAGAGCTGGGTGTCTTTGGGAAGGCCAGTATTTAGTACTCATTTCTTTGTGTCCTTGAAGTGGTGGTAAGCAGCCACCTTGAACTTCTAAAGTAGCTGTAGTAAAGTATTTCCACAGTATTGTCAAGTTTTTGGCCCCAGCAATGTTGAAGAAATGGCTATGGGGTTGTTTTTCATCAAAATGTTATATAACGTGGAGAGGGAACTTGGTAGTGGAATTCACATGTACCTGCAACCTTGTCCTTTTAGCAGGAACGGTCACAGATTTAGGAAATACGGTCAAGGAAGGTTTGGCAACTTGAGGGCAGATGAAGACACATTTTGGACTGTCAGGAAGTTGTCTGATAGTTGGGTTGGGATCCAAAATAGAGCTGGAGAGGCTAACATCACCAATTTATTTTGGAGACAATTTGATATGGCATTGAGGGACCATGCACCCATTCTGGGTGGCAGAACAGAGATTCAACAGTGTATTTTTTTTTCCTCCTTTAGCCATCTTCCAGTGTGTTAAATCGACTCTACCAGCCTAGGCAAGCAGTGGCATATGGCATGCTCTGTGATCCATTCTTTAGAGCTGTCTGCAAAGAAGTGGACCTAGCAGGATATGTGATCTACATTTTGGAGAAAACAGGTACTCGTTAAAAAGAATTATTTTGCAGGATTTGATGTATGGAACTCTAAAAGGTCATTTGGCTCAATGTGATTTATTCCATAGAACAAATTATTTTTTCCATTCATGGATATTGTAAATGTTAAGATCCTCTCAATTGTCTTTGAGGATAGGTTGCGTGAGCTAGGGCTTTTCTCTTTGGAAAGAAGGATGATGAGAGGTGACTTGATAGAGGTGTACACGATGATAAGAGGCATAGATCAAGTGAACAGTCAGAGACTTTTCCCCAGGGTGAAAATGGCTAACATGAGAGGGCATAATTTTAAGGTGATTGGAGGAAGGTATGGGGGGAATGTCAAGGATAAGTTTTTTTATTTAGAGTGGTGGGTGCATGGAATGCACTGCTGGCAGAGGTTGTTAGGGACATTTAGGAGACTCATAGATAGCCCTCCATTTTTCTATCATTCATATGGCTATGTGGGAGGGAAAGGTTAGACCTTGGAGCAGGATAAAATGGTGGCACAACGTTGTGAGCCAAAGAGCCTGTACTGAGCTGAGGTGTCCTATGTTCTGAAGCACGTTCACAATTGATTACAAGGCTGAATAAAAATTCAAAAGTAAAGGAGTTTCTATAAGTTACAATCTCTCAACTGAAAGAAAATTGTCTGCACAAGAGTCAGGGGTTAAGGAAGCCATTACATTGCTTATAAGACAAAATGCCTGAATTTTAAAAAAAACTTAAACCAAAATGCCAAATAAAAACAGAATGCTGAAAACGCTCAGCAAGTTGGCCTGCACCTGTGGAAAAAGAAACAGAATTAACATTTAAACTCCTGAAAGTTTTGACCTGTAACACTAACCCTTTCACTTTCCTCAAATGCTGCCTGGCCTGCTGATCGTTTCCATAATTTTTCATTTTTAAAGAGACTACAGTATGTGGTAAAATGCCCTTAACACAATTAATATCAACTATTAAATGACTACAAATGATGTATTTTGGTGATAGAGATTTGAGATATCGGGTGGTCTGAACCATTTGGATTGAAAACTCATCCTGGTGAACACTATGCTTATCACATGGCAGTAATTTTCAAGTAGAATTAGTTCTACTGGAGAACAGGCAATACAAAAGGCTAGTTCAGTTACATTACAATTTAGCCAGCTACTCATTCCTTTAAATTTAAATTCTGCCTTTTATAATATGGTCAAAGCAATATGGAAGGAAGCCATTGGGTCCATGGATAGAACATGCACACTCCACATTAAAGGCACCTGAGGTCAGGAACAAACTTGGGTCCCTGGAGCTGTGCCACCCTTTTAATTCCTTTCCTGATCTTATAATATTGGAAATGATTAAAAGACCTGATGTTTCATCTGAGGGTGCCCATGTAGGTAAGGAATTATTAAAGTATTTTTTAAAAACTCAATATTGCATGTTTGTTTGCAGTTTTGGGACCTAGTTTATGATGCAGCAGAAATAGTTAGGAAAAACCTGTAACAGCTGAAGAAGTTCAATTCATTTGACTATACTTTTCTGTGTGCGTACATCTCAAAAGCCGCCAGTAATTAGGCATTAGTTGAATTTTTAACGATCTTATTTATGCAATGTCCATAGTACTCAGTGGAAATGTCAGAAGGTTGCTGTTATGATAGTTAATTGGTTCATGCCCTATGCTTATTCTTCATTGCAATTCACTGATGTTGCTTGCCCATTTTGTGCACAAGTCATCATATATGTGGTTCCAAAAACATTAATTTGTCTGCTTTAAACCACAGATGGACCTTCAACAGTGTATTTGGCTGATGAAAATCAGGATCTAGTAGCTATAAAATTTTGGACAAGTCTTAAACAGCTGGCTGTGGAAGATATTGTTAAGCCAAGTGCTTTAATTGTTGCAAGCAACTTGAAGTGGACATCGGAGAGTTACATGGGTATTCCTGTGCTGTTAACTGGGGATCTTTCCAACTTCTCTGCAAATCCAAAGGATGGATATCTACGAGAAAAATACATTCAACTAAAAAGTTCTGTCCAGGTGGGGTATTTGGAAAATTACTAGATGTCATACAGAAATCTGGAATAATTTCACTAAAGAGTACACAATGCCAAACTATGAAACTGAAATGTTCATAGGGACAAAGAACATGACATATTAATAACATGATGTTAGTGGATAAGACTAACAGTTTTATTAAGCCCCATCAATGCTAAATTTTATTCTAATCACAATAGAACCATTTCACGTAAGAAAAGTATGGAGTATCCAATAGCATTCCTTTGGCTTTGCAATGTTCTACCCCAGAACTTTAGGTTGTTTAGTTTTATTTATAGTAATCTGAGACAACATCACTCAGACAACGTGGTTGTTTCAATATTCATATCCCTCTTTGGTCATGGATAGGAAATGTTTAGAAGGGTGTGGGTCAAATGCAGGCAAATGGAACTAGCTTAAATGGGCATCTTGGTTGGCATGAACGTGTTGGGCGTAAGGGCTTATTCCATGCTCTACAACAAGTAAGTTTTAAATTGGTTGTAGAATTCAAAATTTGACTCTGACTTGTTCCCATGATGCATTGTGCCTTTTTAAAAGGTTAATGTCTCTCTGGTTATGAACAGTTGTGTGCTGTTCTTAAATATTTCAGTAACTTTATATGCTCTCTTCCCTGTGATTGCAAATACTGATGCGACCAAACAACGCTTGGTTTTATAGTGATCTTACCCTATATCTCAAGGTTTCTTTATCTTTATCCTCCAGATTGACATAGCAGTTTGATCAACCATTTTCACCATACTTATCAGTTTAGCAAGTATTTTAAGTAAGGTCTGGTCTTGTAGCAGAAAATTAACTGAAACGGTCTGAAAATCCAGAAGTATTCAACATTCTAATGTTTAAACATGCAATGGTAGACATCACTGTCAATATGCCAGAGCTCAAGCACTTACCAGGGAAGGCTGGTCATTGGTTATGTTTCCCAAATATGTAACATTTTTTCTCCATTTATAAAATGGTGGCATTAGCCCATGTATTTTTAAACCATATCTCCATTAACATGAGAATTACTATGCAAGAATATTAAGGATGCATGAGATGTCATCACATCTGATAGTATCTTCCATTTCACTGCAGTGGATTCATATACAGACTAAAAAGGAACATTCATGTAGTTATTAATGTTGACTAATAATATTAGTCAATTGCTTTGTAATTGTTTGGCTGGGCAGGCAATATGTTTTAGGTGGGACATGTGGGAAATGGTGGATGCTATATGTAACCACACCTGTAATCTGTGTTGGCTCCATGAGCAGTTCTGGCTCAGTTGGAGCTGGAGTCTGCACTTCAGACACTCTTCCCCCCTCCCGGAGGTATTGACAATATAGGGACTAGGTAGGAGGTTTTGCTGAAGAATTATGAGTAGCTTGGAGCAAAATTGAAAAGCCAAACTACAAAGGTAGTAATGTTCAGATCCTGACCTGAGCCACATACAAATTAGTTGAGGTTGGGTAAAATTAGAGAAGTAAATGCATGAGTTAAAGATTGGTGAGAGAGTTTTAAGATTGCAAACAGAAGAATGGTTGCTGTGACAGTGTGTTTAAATTTTAAATGATGTATAGTAAAATTCTGATAATACACTATCTGCTTGCTTGGCATCCATCTCACTGGGTATTGCTTCCCATGCTCCTTTTAAATTCACTGGCACCCTGTTCCTGCACTCTCTTTAAACTCGTGAGCTATTGTCACCTTAAGTTTAAAAAGCAGCACAGCCAGTAGAATAGCAGTGAAACTGACCACAGCTTCTGAATTTTCCATTTTACTATTTATCTGCACACTAGAAGTGCTGTCAATTTCATGCTGTAATGATAATAAGCACTTTTCCACCATTACAACTGCAGAATATTGGCCAATACATTACTGTATTTGCACACACAGCAGGATATAGTTTGTGTTTCCTTCATTTACTCCCACGTTCAACAGAATTAGAGGACCTTCATATTTCCTTACAACATCAGAGGCTATATGGCCCATTAAGTCTATTGCTGGCTCTAAACAATTCCATCTATCCCATTCCCCTACTTATTACCCTGTAACCTATTCTCCTTCTCACATATGCATCACTGATTCCTGATTTTCCTACCATCCATCAATAGGGTAATTTACAGTGACCAATTAAGCTAACAACCAAATGTCTTTGGGATTTGGGAGGAAAGTGAAGCACCAGGGGGAAGATATTGCTGTGATGTGTTATGTAGCTGGGAAATTGGCCAAGGATTGGATCTTTTGGAGGTAACGACACCACTTTAAAACCAGTAAGTCCAGATACTATGTTTATTGAAATGTGCATCATTTAATTGATTGCTTTAGAATATACAGACTTTCATCAAGGACACTGAGGAAAAGATGAAGACTATTCTTGGAACCATTAGTACTCCAAGGTTGAACAGAGACTCTGGTGATATACTTACTCCGAACAATAAAAAATCCAGCATTGCTCCAGTTAGTGGCACTTTGGTATGTATGAATGTATTCCAATAAATATTGTAAATAGATTGTGTAGAATATTTTTATTTGCATGTTTTTTTCCACTAAAAATCTTGTAGATAGGCAGGTGAGCCTTTCTCTATGATCAACATTTAAACAGTATTTGAAGCAGCATAAATTATAGGGTACATCATTTCAAAAATTAATTTTGGTAATCTAATCTAACCAATTATCTATCACAAAGCTAATGATCAAATACCTGAGGGGTTGTTTACTACCTGTGGTACAGCTTCACTGCATAAATATCTCATTTTAATTAGATGGTATTGCTCTTGGCATGTTTTTTGTTGAACCTGAAGACTTAAAGCAAGGAGTAAATCAGTAGCCTACCTATTATCTGCAAAGTTGTGATTAAAGGGTAGCCAGCAGTGGTCTTGAATGACAATTGCTCATTAATACTTAGTTTGTGTTCTCACCAGACTACCAGATGTCTTAAAGAAATAATTCAGCGTAGTACTGAACCCATAGTATATAGGAATACAGAAAACTCCACTAGCTGGTGTTAAACATAACAGAGAAAGATGACTGTGGTTGTTGGATGCTACTTTGAACTGCTTTATCATTGATTTTCCTTCCATCACAAGATCAATTTGATTTTGTTTTTAATGATGATTGGAGGGTGTTCAGTTTTATTCATTTCTCTTCAAATAATGTTGTAGCCCATAGCCACATGCAACAAGACCTGGATGACTGGAAAACAGCAAGAAACTTTGTTGCTTTGAAACCTTCACACCATGAGTGCTTCAAAGGAAGCAGCAATTCAGCCCATTAAAACTTTTTTGTGGAGAAAAATTTGTCACATTTCCCCAGATTTTCCCCAAAGCCTCGCAAATTACTTTCCCTTGTGCTTATTTAATTCACTTTTGAAAGCCCGAGTTAACTCTGTCTCCACAAATGGTAGAAAAACATTGAGCTCCAGATCATAACCGTTCCCTGCATTTTTAAGATATTCACTTATACACAAAATGTTTTTTGCACATCATTTTGATTCTCTATCACTCTGCCCTCAAATCATCCACTAATGAAGACTATTTAACTCTATCTGAACCAATAATTTTGTATACCCACACCAAGTCTTGCGCACATGTATCATCTCCATTGGTGGAGTCAACCATCCTGCCCTTGCAATTGAATAGTACTGCTATTGCCATTACATCATACTGTAGCTAAAAGACCAGGTCAGAGACTGGTATCTTGTGGTGAATGATTCTCCTAACAAGTGTTTTTTACCAACAAGGAACCAGGTTGATGCGTGAGAGAATACTGTAATTTCTACTTGCCTGGATATATGGAGCTACAGTAAGATAAGGAACCACAACACTGTCTTGGACAAAACAACTCACTTGATTACCATCATAAATATTTACCCTCTCCTCCACGATCACACCATGGTTTTTACGTGTTCAATTCCTGCAATCCAACAAGACAGACTCACTGTATTTCCCAAAATCTTTTTTACTGCCAAAAAGAAAAACAGTAACATGAGAATACCAAATCTGAGTTCCCTTCAAGTGCTGGATTTAACTTCCCACCTATTCACTGTTGGATCAAGATACACGATGCAGTTCACCACATCATCCCAAAAACAGTTAGAAAAAAGGTCAATGTTGGTTTTTCTAATTATATCCAAATATTTTTTTGTAGAATAACTTTGACATGTCAGCAATTCTATTAAAGGGTCATCTAAAATTAAATAATTTGCAAGAGATTTCACATAACTTCAGTAAGGCAGAATTAGATACTGATAAGACATGATGCATTTCGGCATTAGAACAGTGAATTTCCTGAGATTTAAGTTACCCCATTATGACCCAAACAGAAATCATAATATGCATTCATAGATTTGAATCTGTAGATCTGAGTTTCTCTATGCTTTGTCCTCAGGTTCCCCAGTGCTTTCACTACAAAGCCCATAGAGATTTGCTAAATTGATCACAAATTTAAATCCAGTTTTCCACTGCACAGTTTGAGACGGGAGATGTACTTGGTGATAGGCTCTGACCTTAAGGTCCATCCTCCTGCATTGCTTATTTTCCCTAAATGTTGGCCTGTTATTAGACTGCATCTTACCATGGTACGAAATGTCTTTATGTTGAAGAGAAGCAGCCTCCTTGATGTTTAATGATCCATGTGAGAAGCACTTATTCTCTCATTTACACACTACAGAGCTAGATCAATTTTGGTTACTGCTGACAGCTGTCAGTTTTGTTCAGCTAACAGTGTTTAATTACTTTTTTTTCCTCTTTCCTCTATTTTGCATTACACTGCAGCAGCCATCTGCAAGGTCAATAGTTTGTAATATTATGCTTTTATAAAACTGGGCAAAATGTGGAAATTTTATAACTACAAATACATATTTTAATAGTTTAATTGACTATATGGGCCAAAGAAATTGAGAAGTGCACAACAAACTTAACGAGAATAGTTCTCAGGAAGCTATATGATAGAAGACAAGAGACAGTGAATTCTGCCAAATTACTTAAGTCGACAGGACTGTTTTTCATGAATTCAGTGATTCCAGATATTAATGTGTTTTTTCCGCTCTGGCCTTTTTGACAGCTTGCTTCATCAAGTGCTAAAAGAAAGCCACCAACAACTACAGAAAATGGATCCAAATCTACATTGTGCAGCACAAAGATTACACCTGCTGATTCCCTCACAGAGCTGAAGAAGAGAAAACTTAATCTCTTGTCTCGAATTCCTTCTCCTGTTCCATTGCCTTGCCTTTCCACTTGTGTTTCACCATCTGTACAGAGAAGTTTTCGACCACCCAGGAGATGTGTCACACCACAAAGCTCTGAAGCAATTCAAACTGGAAATAATAAACTTGTTCAGGGGTCATCTTTGAAAAAGACCGACATTTCTAAAGTGGCTGACGATAATTGGGTTACAGATGAGGAACTTGCAATGATAGATACTCAAGCACTTCTTGAAGGTTGGGAAGATGGGTTCAGTGAAAATGACAAAGAACAAGCTACAAAGGCAAAAATCACCAGTTCAACAGACCATACCACCTTATCCAAAAATGTTAAAAGTTATCTTGGGACTCAGATTTCCAAAATAGTTGAAGACAACTGGGTTACAGATGAAGAACTTGCAATGATAAATACACAGGCACTTTATGAAGAGTGTGCTAATGGCTACAGTGTGAAGGACAGCAGAAAGGTTGAAAAGTCCCAAGTTGTCAAAATGACAGATCTTGCCTTAATGCCACAAACTGCAAATGATTTCAATAATGAACTCGGGAGCAAAGTTACCAAATTCGTTGAAGATAATTGGGTTCCAGATGAAGAGCTTGCAATGATAAATACCCAAGTGCTTTATGAGAGTGTTGAAAATACACAAATTGTGAGTTCTAATGATCCTGCTGCCTTGAAACAAAATATTAACAAATGTCCACCTGTTGGATCACAGTCCAAAAGAAGGCGCAAAGATGAAGCTAGTACAATACAAACAAGTACAGTTTTCAGCCAATTAGAAACAAGTCATACCACCAAGCAATAGTAACATTGAGGTACAGGTTGGAGATAATTTATGTAACAAATAGGATAATCATAAGAAACTTGCAATTACCAGCATTACTTTTGGTTTTTATTTTCTTTTATATTGCACCCAGACATGCATGTTACACAAGGGTGATTATTTGACTATAAATTTGATGCTTGTAATTAATATTTCTGGAAATTCTGTTGTTAGTGTAAGAATGTCAACTTTAAATAAACTTTTGTTTTATGTATTTCATGTTAGACCATGCTGCAATCTTGCAATTAAGTATTCTTCAATTGAGTGAAACTGGTATTCAATGCAAATGTCTTAGCTGCAGATCATTGCTGATCCCATAACATTACTACTTCCTACTAGTTGTAAATGTACTTTGAAATAAGGATGGACCTTAAAGTTCTTCATGCACAATTAGTACATTTCTATAGCTGTATCCATTAGAGACCACAAGACACAAGAGCAGAATTAAGCCATTTGGCCCATTGAGTCTGCTCTGCCATTTGATCATGGCTGATTTTATTTTTCCCTCTCAACCCATTCTCCTACCTTCTCCCTATAACCTTGACACCCTAACGAATCAAAAATCTATCAACCTCTGCTTTAAATGGCAAATTCCACAGATTCACCACCCTCTAGCTAAAAGAAATTCTTCCTCATTTCTGTTCCAAGGGAATG
>JARFYF010000007.1:23894284-23906427 GCA_030265395.1 Rhina ancylostomus | reverse complement strand
CAAGCAAACTGCCAAAGTCATTTGGTAAAATGCCTCATTGCCAGAACTCACAAACAAGCACATGCTTGCCAGCAGTAAGAACCACCCTCCTTGTCAGACCCTTCCTGCATTAGAGTCTCACTTCCAACATATGCTGCTTCAAGAGAATTGCATTGCAGATCAGATGATCATCCAGCTCCTCATGGACTGTGTGGCTACCAAGAAGCTCTGGGAGAGGATGCAATGATTCTTGTTGAGATTCACCCCAAGCAGCTGTGTAACAGAGCTCTATGGGCTGTTCCCAGCGATGCAAACATCAATTGGTGTCGGAAGATCATCAACTCAGTGAAAGGTGCACTTTCGCCTGCCAGTATAAGGAGATGTCCTCCAAGTGAATGCAACTAACTGGCATATTCCAGAGTGCAGCTTCTGCAAAGGCTTTACATACAAGGACCATGGTATAGGATCCTGCCACCACTGGACACTGAGGGGCTGGGCACTGTATAAGAGACTCTCAAAGGCTTTTTGGGTGCATTGCTTGAGGAGGAAATATGAGCAGCACGATCAGATGACTTTATCTTGGTATTTGTTGGAACAGAAAGGTGGGAATGGGATGAAGAATAAAGCCAACAGGAAGCTCAGGGCCACCCTTGTGGACTGATTGGATATGTTCCGCAAAGTGGTTGCCCAATCTGCATTTTGTTCCTCATGATGAGCACTAAATGTAGTCAACTAACTTGGAAGTACAAATGAAAATAAAGGAACTTGAAACATCAACTATTCCTCTTTCCACAGATGCTGCCTGACCTGCTGAGTGTTTACAGCATTTTCTGTTTTTATTTCAGAAGTACAAGCAGTTTACTCCTTCACGTGGAAGATGTAGGTCGAACCTTGGATGGTGAGAAGGGAGGAGATGAAAAGGCAAGTGTTGCATCTCCTGTGATTACAAAGTGAAGTCCCACGAAAAGGGGGAATGATTATTGATGACGATGGAAGAGAGAACTTGAAAGTCAGCAATGATTCCTTCAGAACGCGGAAGGAAGGAAAATTGTGGTTGATAATAGCATCACTTTGAAGGTGGCGGAAATTACTAATCTGTTGTACTTGGAGGCTGGTGCAATGAAAGGGGTAGGTACCCTCTACTTGCCATGGGTGGGAGGGCTGGCGGTTGGCGCAGACATACAGGAATCGGGGAATATTTATAACGCAACTAGGGTCACCAAGTAAGCAGTTTCTTTAATGGCCAGAGGATCATTTGTGTTTTTCTGCCATTAATTCATCAGATATAACTACTGCATATTTTTAAACGTATACTGATAAAGGTTCGTTTCCTAACTCTGAGTCGCATCATGGCTCATGTGAGTGCATGGATCAATCCGATGACTTTGTCCCCAGTTGCTTATGTATAAATTCTGTTCACCGTTTCAGAAATCGTTAATGTTGGCGCTGATTCCCATCTACGTTTCGGATCAGTTTGTGTAAAAGGTCCCCAGCTCCTGTAATTATAAAATATGGGACTAGTCAGGGGCTGAAAAACAAACCTGGCCAGAGTTGATTTGCCCGATCCAGGAAGTCCTCTCAGCAAGTAAAGCCGTTTTCCCTTGCGAAGGCGGCCTCGGTGCGGTTTAGCCGCACGCCTGGCGCCGGGCTGCTGCAGGCTCAGGTTCTGAAGGGATCGCGCCAAACACTCGGCCGACATCTCAACAGCCGTCCGTCCGCGACAATCTTTGCGCCCCTCGCCCACCGCACACGTCACGCAGCCTCCACGGCTCGAGCTGTGGCCCCGCCCCCTCTCCCTCCAAACAACAATGACGTGACAGATCGCCACCAAGCAGCGGCAGCTGGTGGGAGGGGCTGGGCACCGGGGTGGCTGCACTCGTGAAGTCACTAGGCGCAAGCACCGATGGTTTCTTAACTGTGTGCGGAATTCCGTTCCTTTTGTATTATTATCTGTAGTGCACTGCCCGAACGGGTGATGGAAAGCGATTAACGAACAATCAAGAGTGCACTGGATGGGCACGAGGGGCAGCTGAAGAGTTGATGGGGGGATGGGGGTGTGGGGGGGGATGGGGAGGTGAGAGCCAAGGGCGGAGGAAGCGAAGGGGGCGGGGCTAGAAGGCGAAGAGGAATTTTAAAGCATTGTAAAGTATGCCAAAAACACTCAGTTTCTTACCCAAGTGACAAATTTTTCACGTGACCAAAACAGGGGAACTGGAGAGATTCATCTGCCTGTCTGAATACATATACAAACTAAATTAGCATCCAATCCCTGGACAAATACGACTGCTTTGTTAACTCTCAGCATTATTTCCTTTCAGCGCTCATACAATAGTATTTTATTAGGAATCGGTATGCAATTTTACAAAATTGAACATTGCTCTACTTTGAATCAGCTCATCAGTGCACATAATTTTCGACTCAAAATTTTCAACTACTAACAAGGACATCTTCAACCTCTCACTGCTGTGGTCTGAGGCTCCCACCTGCTTCAAGAGGACTTCAATCCTATTGGTGCCTAAGAGCAGGGTGACCTGCCTCAATGACCATCACCCAGTAGCACTCACATCTACTGTGAAGTAGTTCTTTGAGAGGTTGGTTATGGCTAGAATTAACTCCAGCCTGAACAAGGACCTGGACCCACTGCAATTTGCCTAATGCCAAAACAGGTCTACAGTGAACACAATCTCACTGGCTCTCCACTCTACTTTGGAACACCTAGACAACAGCAAAACATACGTCAGGCTGCTGTTTATATAGCTGGATGTTCAACACCATCATCCCCTCACTATTAATCAACAAGCTTCAAAACCTGGGCCTCTATAACTCCCTCTGCAACTGGATGCTCAGCTTCCATATCAGGAGGCCACAGTCAGCGTGGATCAGTAATAACATCTCCTCCTTATTGCCAATCAACACGAGTGGACCTCAAGGATGCATGCTTAGCCCACTGCTCTACTCTCTCTACACTCATGACTGTGTCACTAAGCATAGCTCATACACCATCTATAAATTTGCAGATGACACCACTATTGTTGATAAAATCTCAGATGGTGATGAGGAAGCATACAAGAGTGAAATAGCTTGGCTGGTTGAGTGGCATTGTAAAAACAACCTTGCACTCAATGTCAGCAAGACCAAGGAATCCACTATGGACTTCAGGACAGGAAAGTCGGGAGAACACACACCAGTCCTCATTGAGGGGTCAGCGGTGGAAAGGGTGAACAGCTTCAAGTTCCTGGGTGTCAACATCTTAGAGGATCTATCTTGGGCTCAACACATTGATGCAATCACAAAAAAGGGACACCAGTGTCTACTTAATTAGGAGTTTGAGATTTCGTACATCACTACAGACTCACAAACTTCTATAGATATATGGTGGAGAGCATTCTGACTGGTTGCATCACAGCCTAGTACAGAGGCTCCAATGAACAGGATTGCAAGAGGCTGCAGAGGGTTGTAGCTAGCTCCGTCATGGGCACAACCCTCCCCACCATGGAGGACATCTCAAAGAGGCAGTGCCTCCCGAAGGTGGCATCCATCACTAAGGACCCTCACCATCTGGGACATGCCCTCTTCTTGTTACTACCATCGGCGAGCAGGTACAAGAGCCCGAAGACCCACACTCCATGTTCTAGGAACAGCTTCCTTCCCTCTGCCATCAGATTTTTGAACAGTCCATAAACACTTCCTTTTTATTTTGCACTATTTTGTTATTTACATATAATAATTTTATGATTTTGCACTGTACTGCTGCTGCAAAAACAACAAATTTCACAACATACAAGTACATACATACAAGATGTGACTGACTAAACTGAACCACATGGAAACTAACTGGGGGACATAGAAGTCTTTATTTACACATCAGATCTACTGCAGAGTGGAAGAGGCTCTCTCTCTCTCCTGTTTTATACTGTTTAAACACAAAGATATCAAATCATTAACTGCAATTTCACTGGCTATAATTACCAACTTAACTTTAACATTTTGAATATAGTCGGGTAAAGTTGCAAAATTACTTATTTACAATGGTAGTACATTCCAACCAGTAGAACCTCTTTGAATATTCAATAATGGTGTCTGTTCCGAAAACTTCTGAGCACAAACTCCAGACACCCGAAATATATCTCTTTTGTCACTATGTTCATGGATGGCTCCCTGAATATACACCACCCAGAATATTAAGTGACAAAACAGACCTGTCCTGAACTGTGCATTAAATAGCAAGAATACACCTTTAATGACGTGTAGTACAGAAGATGGCCACTTAATGGCTTCCCTATCTTGTCCTAAAGTTTTCAATGAGCACCAATTAACATGAACATTCATCTACTATCTTCCCCTATGTAGGTTCAATGGGACAATCACAATGTCCCACACCCAATGATTGGCTTCAATACCCTTAAAGTATCAGTTGAAGTTAAATTGTGAACAGATTTTATTTCCTGAAGACTGGGTTCTGCAGTCTCTTGTGTCCTCATTTTAATTAATAACTGCTATCCATAATTTCATAACTCCAGAATAATCCTAACAATAATAAGCCTGATTCTAATAAGTACAGGAACTAGAGAGCATTTATTATTCTTTGGTTCAATATGCTGGCAAAATATTCCATAGTTAATTTGAATTTTTCACACTAATAACTGAAAGAATCTTATATTATTTAGGGCAGCTCTCTTCCCTGCAATTAGTCAAGTGATTCTCTTCAGAACTGCCTTTAATGCTGGTATATCTGTTAAATAAGGAAATTAAAGCTGTACACAGTACTGCAGGTGTGACCTCAACAACACCCTGTAAACTGTAACAATAATACCCTTCTATTCTTAAACTCCAACTAGTGAGCATAATACTATTATGGCGGTAGCAATCAGGGTTCAATTCCGGTTGCTGTCTGTAAGGCGTTTGTACGTTTTCTCTGTGACTCTGTGGGTTTCCTCCAGGTGCTCCAGTTTCCTCCCACATTCCAAAGACAGATGGGTTAGGAATTATGGGCATGTTATGTTGGTGCTGGAAGCGTGGCAACACTTGTGGACTGCCCCCAGAACATTTTAAGCAAAGATCCATTTCATTATGTGTTTTGATGTGCATGTGCCTAATAAAGAAATCTCTTATAAAGACCAATACGCAATTACCTAGATTCATCTGTACTCCACCCATTTACAAATCTCTCTCCATTTAGATAATAATTTGCTCTTTGATTCCTCTTACCAAAGTGCATGACTTCACACTTTCATGCATTAAATTCCATTTGCCAAGTTCTCGTTCACTCAATCTATCAATGTCCTACTGCAAAATCCACGTATCTTCAGTACAGAATGTCCTCATTTATTTTCCCATCATTGGCAAATCTGGATACCTTACACTTTGCCCTTCCTCCAAATCATTAACATAGATAGTAAATAATTGAGAGCCAAGACCTGATCCTTGGGGCACCCCACTAGTTATAACCTTCCAACCTGTAAAGAGCCCATTTACTCTGACTCTGATAACTAGTCTTCAACACATGCTAATATACTTGTCCTGTGAGCTCTTATTTTGTATGCCATCCTTTTATCTGGCACTTGGTCAACAGCTGTCTAGAAATCCAATACACTGGATCTACAGGTTTCCCTCTATGGACTATGCATGTTTGATCATCAAAGAACTAGCAAATTTATCAAACATGATTTACCTTTCATAACACAATGTCGACTATTAAACTTCTCCAAATGACCTTGATTATAGACTACAGCATCCTGCCAACAACCGAAGCCTAGTTCATTCAGCTTGGTTACCTGGTTTTTGCTTTACTTGAAGAAAGGAGTCACATTTGTAGTTTTTCAATCTGCTGGTACCTTCCAGGAACTCAGCGAACTCCATCGGGTCCAGGCTATCTGTTTGCCTTGAAGTAAAATAAGGGTAGAACATACATAATAAATGGTAGGGCACTAAGGAATGTTGTTGAACAAAGACACCTTGGGGTTCAAGTACATCGGTACCACTGGGTTTTGATGTTTTAGACAAGATAGAGAGGGAAGTGGAAGAGGTGGAGGAGTTGCATTACTAATCAGTGAGAATGTCACAGCTGCATTCCATGAGGATATACTAGAACATCTATTCACTGAGGCAATATGGGCAGAGCTCAAAAGTAAGAAGGTGCAATCACTCTGATGGGGTTGTACTACAAGCCTCCCAATAGCCACTGGGAGACAGAGGAACAGATATGTAAACAGATTATGGAAAGATGTAAAAGTAATAGGGTTGTCATACTGGGTGACTTTAACTTCCCTAATATCGACTGGGATCTCCTTAGTGCAAGAGGCTTAGATGGGGCAGAATTTCTTCAATACATTCAACAAACTTTCTTGAAACAGTACATGGATAGTCCAACTAGAGGAGGGACCATACTGGACCTTGTTTTGGGAAATGAGCCTGGACAGATGAATTGCCTTTAGTGGGAGAGCATTTTGGTAATAGTAATCACAACTCTTTAAGTGTACAAGAGGCTAGAAATTTGCAAATTTAATTTACTCTTTATGTTGGTGATACATCATAAAATTTAGTAATTTCTCTGTGTTGTCTGAACAGGTATGTTTTTGATCGTGTCGACCTTCTATGCTATCAAAAACATGCCAGTTAAGACAACAGAGAACTTGCAACAAATTTATAAAACTAATCTAAGTCTTCACCACTCATACCATCTACATTCACTACACGTAGCCATACATATCAGCCAAACAGTCTATTCTCTTTTGCCATATGGGTCAATTATAAATGGTTGGGCCACTGATCAGTTGAAATAGATTAAACACATTTAAATGAAAATAAAAAAAGATATTTGGTAAAAATAAAAACAACATTTAGAAACATTAAAAAATAAACTGCTTACATTTTCAATCCAGGTCAGTAATCCCATTCAAATGGACGGGGCAGCACTGGCTACTGAAAGACCTGAATGAAAATGCTTCTCGCCCTTCAGTTCACCCCCAGACTCAGCACCGAATTCACCGACAGGTCAGGAAGTCCAGATGTGCCAGCTGCCAACCTCCAGCGAATTCTGTATGTCCACACTGCAATGCACATATGTGGAGATCAGGAATGTTCTGCCCGGCGAGAAGGACTTCACTGGCAATTCCCTTTCAAATCTCTGGCAAAAAGTCTCAGCCCATTAGGCATACTGGTTATTTCTGGTTCAATCCACTGCATGACAGAAAAGTTTTTAAAAAAATATTTCCTAGAGTTATATTGATAAATATTTGCCATCCCATCCAATATCATCACTAATATGATTCAATTAATCCATGGACTTAAGTTTGAGAACTGTTACACTGCTTTAGTTCAAAAGTGGAGTTAGTTATCACGTACAAACGGAAATCCAAACTTACGCTCAGTGCGAAAGTGGTGAAAATAAAAATTACTGATGCCAGGATTATTTCAAAATACCACCGGCAGAAAATTTATCCATAGCTTCATTACTGCAAATTACTCCTAGTGTAGGTGGGTGAAAAGAATCTTGAGGGGAAATGATGGGCATGAGAGAGAATAGGTTACAGGGAATGACGAGGGAATTCTAAAAAACAGCATACATTCAATATGCTAAATGACCTCCAATGTTGAGAAAGTATGTGTTTGTACTTCTAATCTCTGGAGGGTGTCTAAGTTTAACAATTCTTTACTGTAATCACTACTAACAGGTAAATTAGAGACTGTACTCACAAAAATTTGTGGTTATTATATGATCTTACTTGACAAACTGATAGATGACAGGTATTTCTCTCATTGGAGGATTGAAGTAGCTCTTCCTTTCCATTTCTGGATCTCTCCATCTCCATCCACAAACATCCATCACAAGCCCACAATCTCCCTCAGCTGTCTTGACTACATTTCCTCCCACCCTGCAACTTGCAAGAAAGCTATTCCATTCACTTAGTTCCTCCATCTCATTTGTTTTAATGATGAGATGTTCTATAAAGGTGCCTGTGAAATGCTTCCTTTATGAACTATTGCTTCCCTTCTATATATCTACAGGGCATTTTGCTGCATTTATTTTCTACACCTCTGCTCTCATCTCCTTATCTCCTGGACAGAGCTATCTTTCCAGTTCACCTGTCTCAGCATTCAATACATCATCCTTTGTGATTTCCACCAGCTCCAACAAGATTCTACCACCAGACACATTTCCTTCCCTTTTCAGTACTTCAAAGGGATTGCTCTCTGTGACTCTCTGATCTGTTTTTCTGTCTCCAGCTACCACTCCTCATCTTATGACACTTTACAATGCAACAATAGTAGATGCAACACCAGTCCTTTCACCTCTTCCATTTCCACCATCCAGGGAGCCAGACAATCCTTCTGAATGCAGCAGGAATTCACTTGCACTTCTTCCAAATTTAGGATACTGTATTTGGTTTTTATAAAACATTAGAATTTATCATTATGGACATTAAAGCAGAGGACTCAGGGTAATCAGTAAAGTCAATGTGGTTTTGTTGAAGTAAAATCATGTTTGACCAATCTATTGGAGTTCAAGTAGTAATGTGCTCTGGATAAAGGAGAACCAGGGGATGTACTATACTTAGATTTCCATTGGGCATTTGATAAGTTGCTCTATCAAAGGTTATTGTGGAAAATGAAAAAAAAACATGGATTAAGAGGTAACAGACTGGAATGGTCATATAACTGGCTAACAGAACTAACACTGTAGCCATAAATGTCTTTTAGTGGTCAGCAAAATGTTAAAAAAGGGCTGTGCCACAGGGACCAGTGCTGGGACCTCAACCTTTTACAATTTATATAAATAACCTAGATGAAGGAACCAAAGATATGGTGGCTTTTGCTAGTAAAAGGAAAGTAAATTATGAAGAGAACACAAGGAGGCCACACAAGGATATAGATAGGACAAGTGAATGGAAAAAGATCTAGCAAATGTGATAATATAAGAAATTATCCAATTTAAAATTGACAGGAAAAATAAAAAATATCAAACTGGCGAGAGATTGCAGAATGATCTGGAGTCCTACCATGTGATTTACAGAAGGTTAGTATGCAGCTACATAAAATAAGGAAAGTCAATGTAATGTTATTGTTTATTGCAAAAAGAAGTACAATATTAATAGAATACAAAAGTAGGGAGGTTATGCTTCAGTGATACAGGACTACATCTAGAGTACTGTGGGCAATATTATTTAAGAAAGAACATTATTGTGTTGGAAGCAGTTCTGTATCCATGAGAAAAGATGGGACAGTGTAGGCCTGTATCTGTTGAAATTCAGAAGAGTGAGAAGGGACTTAATTGAAATACAATAACTTGAGGAGCCTTGGCAAGTTGGATGAGGACAGAATATTTGTTCATGTGAGAATCTAGAACTAAGGGTCAGTATTTAAAAATAAGGGGTCACCCATTTAAGACAGAAGTAGCATTTTTTTCTGAGGTTTGAGAGTCTTTAGTCTCTCAAATGATGGTGAAAGCAGAGTTATCGAATATTTTCAAGGTAAGGGTGAGCAGATTCTTGATAAAGCGCACATGGAAAATGATCTCTAATATCTTTCTTATTACATAAGTAATAAGGGTGCATCAACACCCTCAATCTTTTGTTGAAGAGTGTTTACTTCTTCAGATGTATAAGTAATTACCGCATATTTTCATAACATGAACACAACAGCTGCATTTTAGAAGTACAGGAACAAAATTAGGCCATTGAATGGATTTATAAATTTACGGAATGCCAATTCTTTCTTAAAGTGGGTACTTGATCTACATTAATACCTTGTTTGCAGCTACCAGTAAGGATAGTGACAGTGACAATCTCTCACTTTCTTTACTATAATAACTAACTGATAAAAATGCTTTCAAATCTACAGGACAAATTTTCAGGTCACAAAAACTGCTGATAGACATCTTCATCAGTAATGTTGTCTAGTTTGGTGCGATTAAACTGTACACTTCACAATTACCTAATCCAAGAATTTACAACAAAAGACCTTGAACATTGGAAAGCACACAAAGGATATTTTTTAAACAGCCACTTGAGCAGCTAATGGAACAACCTACAAAATTGTAAGTGATGAACACACCTTAAGTTTTAGAAGTGTTTGAATGTAACGTGTTTAGATGTTTAATTATACTTCATTAAAAAAAATGTTCTTTAGATCAGGGATACTCAAATTTTTGAGGTCCCCATCCTGCAAAGTTCCCACGGGCTTTACAATGACTACATATTCTAATCAGGTATCTCTGGTGGTAATCTAATGATGAAGTATCCAAGTTCTTGCCATTTTATGTCTTTTCATGGAAAAGTCTATCAGTGAGGGTTGTTACAGTACAACTCTTTGCAGAGATTGGGTGTCTTTGCTGATAAATTCTAGATTTCCATGTTTAAATGCCAACATACAGATATTGGAAGCTACTGTTCAACTAATGTCATTATTATTAACACAAAGACCACACCATCATATGCAGGTAATGAACAAAAATAAATCCACTATAGGCAGTAAAAGCTGCTACTTCTCTAAACTGGCCAACAGTTTATAGGTTACTTAATTGCTTGCTGTCAGTTTACACAAATAGTCCATAGTCCATTGCAAACAAATGGTATTGTGTAGATGAGCAAAAAATCTGCATGGATGTGGTGGGCTGAAGGACCCATTTCAGTGCTGTGCAACTCTATGACCATTATAGAGTGTTAATTAAGTACTGGGAAATTATATATACTGCCAGCAAATCAAACAAAAATGTGCTCATTAATAAAACCAGAAAACAATACACAAAAGCTATACTTTAGTTCTAAAAGATGAAAAGGTCAAGTGAGAAGAAAAAGATATAGTGACAGAGATTACTTTCACTGAAGGTTTATCATAAAAGTTCCAAATCAATTAAAAAAAGTGAAAATCAATGAAGTTTTACTTTACTCTTTTCACCAACACAGATATGACGACATTTATTAAGCATCCACTTGTATTTTTATGACAATTAAAATTACCCAATGATGATAAAAGAAAGTAACAATGAGAAAGGCCATTTGGCTCATTTTAGTCATAGAGTCATACAGCACAGAAACAGGCCCTTCGACCCAACACATCCATGCTGACCTGAGCTAGTCCCATTTGCCCATATCCCTCTAAAGCTTTCCTATGCACGTACATGTCCAAATATCTTTTAAATTTTGTCATTGTACCTGACTACCACCTCTTCTAACAGCTCATCCCATATATCTACCACCCTGTGTGTGAAAAACTTGTCTCTCAGATGCCCTTTAAGCCTTTCCCCTCTCACCTTAAACCTATGCCCTCTGGTTTTAGACTCACCTGCTCTAGGAAAAAGACTATTTATCCTATCTATGCCTCTCATGATTTTATGAACCCTGAAGAGGTCACCCTTCAGCCTCCTTCACTCCAGGGAAAACAGTTCCACCTTATCCAGTCTCTCCTTAGAACTGAGGCCCTCCCATCCCAGCAACATCCTCGTGAATCTTTTCTGCATCCTCCCTAGCTTAATTACATGCTTTCTATAGGAGAGCGAAGTGTGGTATCACCAACGTTTTGTACTGTAACATGACGTCCTACCTCCGCCCCAAATGATGGAGGCAAGCATGCCATAACTCTTTCTTCACCACCCTGTCTACCTGTGTCGCAACTTTCAGGGAACTATTTACTTGTATCTCTAAGTTTTTCTGTTCTACAACGTGCCCCAGGCCCTGTCATTTATGTGCGACTCTTCCCCTGGTTTAACTTCTCAAAACACATCATTTTGTACTTGTCCATAAATTACATCTGTTATTCCCTTGCCCACTTTTCCAAATGATATAGATCCTCTTGTAACCTTAGACAATCTTCTTCAGTGTCAACTACACCACCAATTACGGTGTTATCCACAAACTTACTAATCATGTCACCTACATTCTCATCCAAATTGTTTACATGACAAGCAAAAGGGAACTGAGCATTGATCCCTGTGGCACACTACTAGTCACATAGAACACTACAGCATAGTACAGGCTCTTCGGCCCACAACGTTGTACCAACATTTTATCCTGCTCTAAGATCTATCTAACCCTTCCCTCCCACATAGCCCCCTATTTTTCTGACATTCATGTGTCTAAGTGTCGCTTGAATGTCCCTAATGTATCTGCCCCCACAACCTCTGCTGGCAGTGCATTCCATGCACCCACCACTCTCTGTGTAAAAAA
>JARFYF010000007.1:23782022-23798933 GCA_030265395.1 Rhina ancylostomus | reverse complement strand
AATAAATAAAAATAAAATTTGGAACTAATGCTGGACCATGTGGAGCACTACAGATCAATTAATTTCTGAAAGGCTGATGGTTTCAGCTTCTGAGACCTCTTGAATCCCCATCAGTTTCATTCCTTAGAAATACAATTCTTTTGTTTTATTAATATTTGAAGTGTTGGAGAATTATAAGATGATCTGCTATGATAATTGTGATGTTGCCAATTTGCATGCTGGTGTCCAAGTATATTTGAATGACTTGCTGCTGTTGTTTCTTAAAGAAGCAGAGTATTCAATTACTTTTTGATACTATTGGCATGGTCATATTGAGAACATACCACTTGGAGTATTATTGAATTTTATAACATGATTTTACTCCTACAGTCATCTTAAGTTCATCTACTTAACCCTGCTGGGCAATGATTGTATTTCTTTTTCTTTCTAGAATATTGCCTGGGTAAAGTCGTATAACATCTGCTTTGAACTGGAGGATAGCAATGATATCTTCACTCAGTTGTACAGAACACTTTTTCAAGTAATAAAGTACGTTTTGCTTGCAAGTAAAACGAATGTGAAATAGAGTTTAGATTGCTGAACAATATTGCATTAAATAATTGCTTTGTTGCCTTTTTTTCGCACCTCTCTAATCACCTACCTCTTGTACCTTTTCCTCGGAGAGTATTTCAAAATACAGTTTAAAACTTATTCATTTTTTTACTTTAATCTCCATAGTTGTTCCAATCTTTAAACAGAATAAAGCTTGTTAAAAGTTTTAACGTCCTTATTTGCCTGTTTTGTGAAAATTTTCTGATATGTTTGGCTGCTCATCTTACTTGATGACTTCACTGTTACCGGGCATCAGTGATCTCCTATATCTGACAGCAGCTGGCATTGGGAAAGGCAAAATCAAAAGTAGACAGTAAACATAATTCAATGTCAGTGTTGAGCATTATAAATTTGTTGCCACAAAATCTGAGCCATTTTTTTTAAACTCTCTGCTATTGTATGTTGATACCAGAGTATTGTACAGTCCATCCTTGGGTTGTGGATTCCTGTACTTACAAATGAGCTCCCTTAATATAAAATTCAAAAGTTCTTATATACATATGTTGATTCCTCCAAATAGCAGAACAGGTTCTCTCTCTGTCTCTGTCTTCCCCTTCCTTCCCACTTTTGGTAATTGTTTTTCCTTATCAGTTTTATGCTTTTGATGCCATTCATTGTAGTAGTGTGGAGGTATGGTTATCATATCAAATGACTTTTGTGCATTTTCCAACATGGGGACAAAATCAAGTTATGGACGTCTGTAAAAGTGAAATCCTTTTGTTACCTGGGGATGGCCTGTAATACGTAGTTTAACTAAGTGCCTTCATCCAAATGATCACACTGTCTTCAAAAATATCACAAGGATATGATTAGTCCTTTTGATGATTAGAGGAGCAAGATAAAGTTATTTCTCTTTAACACAGAAATTTGGTTATCCTGGTACCAATACTGGGAAAAGTGAGAACTGCACTGTTGGGATGGTCTGTATCTAAATTATGTTAGTGTGCTGCATAACCAGGATAGTAGAAAGGATGGTAAAGTAAGTGGTGGGCAGGCGGAGGCTAAAGGTTCATATTTGTAAAAGTGTAAATCAAAAAGTAGAAACAAGGTTGGAGAGAAAGTAATTTAAAAAGGGAAATGCGAAAACTACTGGGACAGGAAGGAATAGAGAGTTCAAATCTAAGATGTGCTCGGGCAATTAAAATTCAGTAATGTATTTTCAAATGGTTCTTAGGCAATTGTTGTAACTTCAGTGCATCTACAAATGTCACCTAGCGGATCTTAAGCCACATATATCTGTTCAGTATGAAACAGAAGAATGGGCAGTACAGTAGTTAGCACTGCTACCTAACAGGTTGAGAGACCTGGGTTTGATTCTGACCTTGGATCTTTGTTAAGTATGCATATACTCCCTCTGGTGCTCTGGTTTATTCCTACACGCAAAAGACATGTTTGTCGATAGGTTAATTGCCAGCTTTAAATAGACCCTGGTGTAAGTGGGTGACAGGAGAATTGGGGTGGAGGGAGGAGAAAATGATGGGGATGCGAGAGGGGAGAAAAAGGGATAGGTGTAGATGGCTTCATCAGTATGAACCCGGTGGGCTGAAGGGCCTGTTTCTATGCTGTGTGACTAATGAAATTTGCCACCCACTGGAGAATCGTAAAAGGAGGTCATAGCATTAGTCAGTTTTAAATTATTAAGTTTACATTATTGGATGTGATGTTGCAAAAAAGACTCAAAATACAGCTAATAACTTAAGAGCACTGATTAATACAATGCAATAAATATTTTAAAAAGACTTAAACTTATCACAAATATAAATGTATGAATTAAAATGTTAGTAATCCATTAAAAAATTGCAAGTTTTGAAACTGCTTTAAGCAGATGAATGTTGAGTAAGATTTCAATTTAGCTGTGTTGACTATTCAAAGAATTTTGACACATCCTAATGATATAAAAGCTTCCAGCAAGACCACCATTTCAGTTATCTCGTTCAAGGAGCAGTTTGTTGGAGAAGATGTAGAGTGGGTTGTGTATGTGGGTGAATAATATAATGCACCACTGCATGCGATCTTGCCACTTTAAGATCATGGAGAAAGGCAGAAGCATCTTTACCCGTTCCAGGAACATGAGGATGAGTGATCAATGAAGTAAATGTTCGGGCTAGTTCTTCAGGATTAAGTATTGCAGTAACTTGCACAATTGTGGAGCTACATGCTTAACAAGCAGACAGCCTGGGAATACCCTGACATGCTCAAAGCCATCATCAAGCATACCAGCTGTCTTTCTCAGCTGTCTTCAATTTGGATGAGTCAGGCTTTTTTGGAAAATGATGCTTTTGTGCACACAAGAGATTCTGCAGATACTGGAATCTGGAGTAACACACACAAAAAGTGCTGGAGGAACTCATCAGGTCAGGCAGCATCTATGGAGAGAAATAATCGGTTGATGTCTCGGGTCGAGACCCTTCATCAGGACTGGCGTCAGAATGACAGAACATTTTGGGTCAAGACCCTTCATCAGGACTGACAGCAATGCTGTTGTGCACCTCCTTTTCTCGAGAATCAAAGCATAAAGCTGGATGTAAGGTGACCAAAGACTGCCTGACGCTCTTGCTGTGGGTAATGCGGGAAGAGATGTGCTGAAATCTTGTTTACCACGTAGAAAATCCACAAGTGATGGAAGGTTTTTCTAAAGAGTATTTGCTTGTAATCCGGAAGGTGAATGAGGGTGTGAATAATAGCTGCCATCTTCTAGAAGTGGTTCTGGTTTTTACCCTAATGTAACATTCCTGCAGTGAAAATAACCTTGAGCTTAAAATACTGTTGGTACTTGACAGTGCTCCAGGCCATCTAACAGAACACTTGATAGTCCACCAACTTGCCTTCCTGAGATGATGCTCTTTCTACTACAGACGCCAACCTTTATCCAGTGGATGGACCAGAATATGATGCGCACTTAAACAGTTGTGACAAAAAGTGGTCAAGATTAGCAGTTTATAAGGGAATTCTGGAGGTTGTATAATATGAAGGCCATGAGTAACATCAGTACATGTTAGATAGAAGTCATCAGCATTTGCACGAGCCATGTTTGGCAAAAGTTATGCTCCAGTAATGTCCAAGACTGGATGAGAGAGATGCTCCATGTAAAGAACTTAACCCTAGGTTAAGCCATAGCCTGGCTTATCCACTTAGCTCTAGCCTCTTCCACTTTGTCTCCTGCTACTATAGCTGCTCTAATGTCTTTGTGAATTAATTTTTGTCAGTTTTCAATGCATTTTTCATGTTCACTGTTTAATAATGTAATACCCTTTGTTTATCCTCAATGAAGCCCTTATTGCTCATACACAGAAAAATAATGTTTTTGGTAATGTATCTCCATATATACATAATGTTTTAGAGCTGATTCACTCAGCACTCTGGTTCCTAGGGAAGCATTCTGAATGTACTAATGTACTATACTTAGATTTCCAAAGGCATTTGATGTTATCAGGGAAAATTAAAGCTCATGCAATAGGAGGTAAGGTATTGGCATGGGCAGAATGGGGGAAAAAGAGAGTAAAAATAATGGATCCTTTGGTAATATGTAACAAGAGGTGTGTCACAGGGATCAGTACTATAGCCTCAGCTTTTAACAGTTTATATAAATGACTTGGAATGAAGGCACTGAAGATATAGCGGCTAAATTTGCTGTCGACACAAAGATATGTAGGAAAGTTAGCTGTGAAGGGGATACAGGAAAGACTGCAAAGGGATATGGATAGGTAGTGAATGGGCAAAAAATCAGGAAAATAAAGTGGGAAAATATGAAATTGTTCATTTTGGCAGGAAGATGAAAACATCAGAATCAGGTTTATTATCACCATCTTATATGATGTGAACTTTGTTATTTTGCAGTAGCAGTACAGTTCAAGACACAAAAATCTATAAATTACAAAATAAATAAATAGTGCAGAAAAAAGGAATAATGAGCCATTCGGAAATCTGATGACAAAGGAGAAGGAAACTTCTCCTGAATCAGAGTGTGGGTCTTCAGGCTCCTGGACCTCCTCTGATAGAAGTAATGAGAAGAGGGTATGTCCCGTATGGTGAGGGTCCTTAATTATGGACGCCATCTTCTTGAGGCACCATCTTGATAACTAAAGTTGTAGGGGATTACAGAATTCAGAGATGAGGAAGGATCTGCATTTTCTAACAGGTGATTTGTGAAAGGTTAGTATACAGGCATTGCAAGTAATTAAGAGAGCTGACAATGTTATTGTTTATTGCTAGGGGAAGTTAATATAAAAGTAGGGAGGTTATGCTTCAGCTGTACTGCTGATGATGGTACCTCGTAATCATTAAAAGTGTCCGTCAAGCTTGATGGGTCTTCAAAAGACAGCTGCTTCTGGACAGACCAGTTCTTTGCCATGGGGGCATGTGTTGCTCAGGGAGGTGGGATTGGCGAACCTCCTTTTTCATCAACTATTATCATTCTGCCTTGGCATCAAGTCTTTGGGCCTTGAAATAGCATTAACTTAATGGACTGAGTGGCACTACAATGAGCAGTTGGAAGCTTGCTCTCTTTCGTCCCCCCCCCCCCTCCTCCCCACTACCCCTTGCCCCCAAGTAATTGTTGTTGGTGCTTTTCTGCTCAAAGGTGGCCTTAAGAGTGTCTTTGTGCACCTGCGTTTGGCTGTCTTCTGAGTGTAGGTCAATGCAGAGCTCGGAGAATGGTTTGATGTTGTCAGGCACAGCCCCATGGAGGGTCCAGTACTAATCACATTTGATCCCCAGGATATGTCAATTATCTTCAGCTGTAATAGGTGATAAGACTGCACCTGAATTAATGTATTCAGTATCAATCTCCTTATTAAGTATGGATATTAATGTTTGGCGGAGGTTCAATTGACTAATATCTGGAATGGGTGTTCTGAAGAATAGTTGGATAGGTTAGGCTTCTATCTGCTGGAGTTTAGAAGAGTGATACTGGCTTTGAATGAAACATAAGGGGTCTTGACAAGATGAATGTGAAGAGGATGTTTCTGCTTGTGGGAGAAGCTATTTGTGTGTTGGTGCAGTGGGGGAAAGGAGTGATCCTATTATAATACTGACCCCTAATGAAAAACAACCGCAGACATTGCTATGTATAAGCTACTTTTGATTCTATATTATTATGCTCTTTGTATCACTTGCCTTCAGTTGTGTTCATTATATGGTACAATATCAGCCACAATGAATGTGGAACATTACCACACAGTACAGGCCCTTCAGCCCATGATGTTGTGCCGAGATTTTATCCTGCTCGAAGTTCAATCTAACCCTTCACTCCCATGTAGCCAGATGAATGATATAAAAATGCAGGGCTATCTGAGAGTCTCTTGAATGTCCCTGTCCACAACACCACCAATCTTTGTGTCATCAGCAAACTTATTAACCCACCCTTCCGTATCCTCATCCGGGTCATTTATAAAAATCACAAAGACCAGGGGTCCCAGAACAGATCCCTGCAGAACACCACTGGTCACCAACCTCCAGGTAGAATACACTCCATCTGTCACCACCCTCTGTCTTCTATGGGCAAACCAATTCTGAATCCACTTAGCCAAGTTTCCCTGGATCCCATGCCTCCTGACTTTCAGAATGAGCCTTCTATTGCCTATCTGAACCCCCTGTTAACACATCAAAATGTCAATTTGTTCTCTGTATTTGATATATATGTCCAAATGACTGTTAATATTGATAATGATTATCATTTCTGGTAGCTTTTATGTCTGTTGCTCAGTTTAACAATACAGGCCGTCCCTGGGTAATGAACGGGTTCCATTTTTACAGGCGTCCATCAGTCAATTTTGTCCATAAGTCGAAAGGTACACCAAAATCACTCGATTCGGTAACAATACTGCCACAGTAATGTACTGAATGGCAATGAAAGCACACAATACTGATAAGAAAGAACAATTACTACAAGTAGAGAGAGAGAGAGAGAAAGGGGAAAATAGGTCTGCTGTTCATAGAAAAGAACTTGTGTACGTCAGACTTTTGAATTTAATAATATTATGGGAGCTCATTCATATGTAGGCATATCCATAAGTCAGGCATTCGTAACTGGGGGATGGCCTATATCCTATTTCTGAACACCTTGTAACATTTACAATCCACTATCCCTTTGTCTGCACCCTGCATCTAAAGGGCATTGAAAGATTATGATTAGTACCCCAGCAATTTTAACCTTTTGCTTATCTTGGCAACCTAAAGAATGGGAGGGGGGGGTTCGGAATTTAGATTTTGCATGAATTAAGTATTGGCCTGAGGTCATAAATCATGATAAATTCTTTATTATTGGCTTTAAATCTGATGCATTTTGTCTCTTTGAATATATTGTAGCAATGGCCATAACCAAAAAGTTCACATGCACATGGTGGATCTGATGAGTTCCATTGTTTGTGAAGGGGACACTGTTTCTCAGGAACTTTTGGATACTGTTCTTGTCAACCTTGTACCAGCTCATAAGGTGAGTAACCAATGTTATTATTCTATTTTAAGATTGCAAAATAGTAATTATACTTGTTGAATTCAAGCTAAAGCTAAATTTAGAAGTTTGATTTGTAAAACCAAAATACATTTTCAACAAGAACTTATAACAGGAAAAAATCATTTGAAATATGCATTTTAATACCTCAAAGTTAGTACTAATGTATTAATCTTACAGTGACCTGCCTTTTAGGATGGATCTTTTAATTTGACAATCATTTTACATTAGTTGTGTTCGCAGTAAATTTAAAATGCTGTTAACAATGTAATGAGATAATATTTGAAACTTGTTCCATAGTTCAAGTGCATGTGTGATTCATTACCTTGCTTCCTCCTGAAATTCAATAATTCTAGCATTATGTACACCACGCCAAAATTTGCTGGGACCCTCTACATCGAACCGATGTTACATTTGCTGAAATGTATCTGTCATTTAAAATCAGTGGTGGTTGTTATTTTCCTGTATTAAAACAGTTTTAACATTGTGGTCACTTAAAGTGGAAAAATTACTCATCTTAAATGGTTTTAATTTAAGATTATAAATATATATATATACTATATATAACTTTACCTGTTTCTATGCTGATGTTAATCAGCTAGTCCCTCTATCCTCTTCTACCATTTACAGCTTTTTTCCCCATATTAACTCAGTTTACTTGACTTAGACAATGGTACTAAGGATTATGGAACTAACAAAAATCTAGTAATAATCAGCTTAAAAATTTGGACTTGATTTATCTTTGAGCTGTTTGTGAGGAAAGTGCCCTAGATATTCATTCCATTTAGCCTCTGGAGCTCTTGTACAACAAACTTGACATTAATTCCCCTTTTTATTTTGGACTGCCCCCCCAGAGGAAATGGTTTATATGTATCTACCCTGCCAGATTGTTTAATCATGAGCTTCTTATTTAACTCACCTCTTAATTTCTATATTCCAGGGGATACAAACACAATCTATGTAATATCCCTTGTTTTTCCTTCCTTACCCTAAATTACTCTGGTGAATTTGTGTCATATGTACCAAGGCCTTTAAGCCATTGCTGAGTGTGTTGTTTAGATTGAATATGGAAATACAGGCCAGTGTTTTGTGGTCAGTAGTACAGTGATGCTGCTGGCTTTGAGAAAAGCTGCCACAAAGATCTGATATCTTTGCAGCGTGTATTTTGCTTTCTCCAATATTAGTTCATTCTGACACCATCATCTGTATGGGATCATTGGTGCTCTTCACCGTTCATTGTGTACTAGCACTATTGGAGGTCAGTAAAGCAATTAAAAATGGGAATTCACTTCTGTAGATACAGAATTAAAAAGAAGTGAAGATGTGAAACTTTGTAGAGGTCTCTGGCCATCACACACCTTTGCACAGTTTTGGTCTCTATATTATTGAAAAGGACACCGTGTTGGGGAAAGAATCTGAACACTTAAAGGATATTTCCATGAATATTGGATGTGAAGATAGATTAATCAGGTTGGGGCTGTCTTCTTTAGAAAATAGAATTGTAGAATGATTAAAATGAAAGGAAACCATTTTACCCATATGCTAGTGCTTTGGTAGAGAATTCAATTCTATTTCCCTTCTTCTCTTATCCCAAGACTTTTCTTTGCCTAAGAGATTAGTATGGGTCTGAGGAGCCCTCTGGACTATTACCTCTGAAAGTTTCTTTGCCATAGGTGTTATGCTAACGGGCCTGCATTTTCCTGATTTATCAGTCATTTTTCAGTAAGAGTGTAACTCTTGTAATGTTCCAATCCTCTGTTATCACTCCATATCTAAGGAGCATTTGAAGTTTGTGATACTCTGCAATTTTGAACTCTGCATTACTCAGTAATCTCAGATTTATTCCATCTGGGTCAGGTGATTTCTTTACTTGAAGATTGCCAACCTTTTAGGCACCTTATGAAAGAATGTTTAGTGTTAATGATCTCTCTATAACTGGTGTTCCCTTTTCATTTTCACTGTTCAGTGCCTCATTATTGTAACGAGTTTTTGAATAGCAAAGTAAGCATCTCTGTTCACTAGAGAATTTGGAATGGACAAGGACATATTTAATATGCTTTAATATTTTTTAAATGATAAAATACAATCTAAAACTTGTACAGTGGAAAACTAAAGTAAATATTCTGGTCAGAAATATATAAAACAAATCAAGATGCCAATGGACTTCATGCAGAATTTTTTTTTACCTTGTACATTTTGGTTATCATCATTACACACATTGATTTGTTGCTTCTGTATGTAAGTGAGTGATCACTTCAAATGGGATACAATCCAAGGCAAACTTCAAGGATATTAAAATATGAACTGTGTAGGTAGCCCTGTAAAAACGGAGGAAGCACATAGCAGCAGCAGGATATCCATCTAAATAATTAAAATATCACTTATTTCAATAAGGCACTAATACCCTCCACCAGCCATTTACTTTAATCTCAGGAGTGACTGTGCACTTTTGGAAAATCTTGAAAAATGTCACTTAAGCAGTTGCTATTTACTTTTCTTAATAACATTTGAAAATAACTTTATTTACTTTTATTATAATACCTTTCATTTGGTGCATCAGATATGAACATGTGACTTATATATTAAGTGATGGAAAATACCCTGGTAACTCAATGCTACTGACTGTGGTCATTTCTTATTTTTCTTCTTTTGGCCTTGGTGGTCATGAGCTGTGGCTGGAACAGGAGAACATAAAGAGCTAGCAGGAAAGGTGATAATGGAAGAAGCAGAACACCTGCATATAATTATTGAAGAAAAGGCCATTCAAGTAGTGGAGATGTTAATTAAAACAAAAACTGGATTTTCCTTCTATAATTGAGTATGCAAGGAAGAGATATTAAGATCTGAAAATGACCAAACAGCAGAAAGCAAGTTGCTTGCTTAATATCTACATAACTGTAGGCTCCTTGTCTTGTAGTACAACCATTTCCCCTGATATAATTTGAATTATTTTTCGGCTATGTGGGTATCTCAAGTAAAGGGATAAATGCATCACTGCCACAAGTGCAGAATATTATAAACATTCATTATTGTTGCTTAGAATATTTTTAATAATGTGATGCTGATTTTTATATTGTGCTTCTGAATTTGGCCTTTGTAAATGCAGAGTGCATAGGTTAAAAAGGTGCTGTAAATGTTTCTCCAACTTGATATTGTGCAGTTCTTTGTTATGCATCAATATGAAATGAGTTCAGAATGCTTTTGGCTATAACTCACTAAATTAATGCAGCTTTATTTCAATTTATTATATTTGATGTTTTTGTTGCAGAATCTAAACAAGCAAGCGTATGATTTAGCAAAAGCTCTTTTGAAAAGAACTGCTCAAGCAGTTGAACCATATATTACAAATGTAAGTTTTTTTACCTGATTTCTTTTCCTCCTGGACTCACTGTTTGGAAGATATTGATTCTGCTTTGATTTGTACAATAAGCGGCACAACTCTAATCAATAATAACTATCCCGTAGCATCACCTTTGTTTTAGGTTGGATTTTACCATCTTCATTGCATCACATAAACTGAAACGTACTTTTAATAAAACTTAAATTCAAGTAACTTTACAATACAGAAGTGTGTATCTTAATGTTTTCCTGTTGTTCCCAGGTTTTCTCTTTTTCAGCCAATCTCTAACCACATCAATAATTTGTCTTTAGTCTTGTGGAAGTGCTAGGACAGTTTTTATCAAAAGCTTTTTGAAAGTCCATTGAAGTTGCATTCACAGCCTCCCCTACCTACTGTAATCCACTTTAGTTGGAGTAAAGTACCACTCCACTTCCAGTTAGAGTTGATTGAGCTTTACTTCCCAGCTTTTAACATTATTCCTCACATGCCCTTTAAATAGATGATGCAAAAATATTGAAATTGATTGTATTTTCAATTTTGAGTCAAATGATATTTGTCAAAATCTATATATAGACTTAAGATAATTAAACTATGTGCTGGAGGGCCTCAATTTTCTCTTAAATCTATGGAAACTGCTCTAGCATCTATGAAATGTTGTAAGCTGTCAACAAATGATAAAGATTCTCTTTATCTTCAGTAGTCAATCGATTAGTATATCTTTGGGATGTGGGGGAATAGTTGTACATCCAGTATAAGCCCAAATGGCCACAGTGAAATGTGCAGAGAAAACAGGACAGCAGAAATGGTCAGATTAAACCCAGATCCTGGAGCTGTGTGACAGCAGTGCTAACTGCTGTGTCACTGTGCTGCCCAAATATCCAGGTTACTTTACACCTCCCTTCATGCGTTACAGTGTCCGTGCAGTGGAACTTAGTCTCCTGATGTCTTGCCTGCCTCCCCATTCCAACCCAACCCCCCTCCCCCTGCCATGTGATATCTGATCCGCAACACTGCCCTACATTGAAAGAAACCATGCACAGATTATTTCCTCTCCACAATACAAAGTACTGAACTGAGAGTTAGGACCATGATGGGCATTCTCAACAGTGAAAGACTTGAATGCTGTACTGCTGTCATTAGCTTGGGAACTCAAATGCTTTGACATTGACATTGCTGCTGTGAGTGAGATATTAGTGAGAAGGGCAGGGGACAGCCAATTTAAAGAACAAGGTGGTGGGTACATCTCCTTTTGAAGGGGTTTATTGTTGGAGAAATGCTGTCTTCAGCGAGTAATCTTCGCTATTGATGGTGAACTGGTCTGCCATCTCACTGATTATTTTTTTTTGGCTACGTCAGTATACCAGTTTATAGGTTTTGAATGTGGAGAAATGGCTGCGCTGGCAAAACAGTTATCAGTACCTCAGCTGTAGCCTTTACTCTCAGAGCCTCCCATCTGGAGTCACCTAACTTTATCCTTTCCCAAGTCAATTTTAATGTACAGGGAACTGGCTCTCCCTCACTATCCAAATGGATTGTCTTTGTTTTGATTGCTCGTTAAAAATATTGGGTCCTGTGTTTTCCTGTCGGTTTGTGTGAGGGGTATCATACAAAGGCTCCTTGGGGAGTTGGGGAGTTCACCAATCACATCTCCAAAAGCAAAACAAAGGTTCTTATAATCCACTCCTAGTTCTTCCCACTCCTGTGATAACTTTACATTTAGACAGACGGGGCTGGAATTTCCTGCCTGGAAGATGCCCATGTTCTGTTACAAATAAAAATAGGAGAATTTCAGGGATCCTTTCTTCACATCAAATAGCACATGCAGTGTTTAGCCAATACCACGATCAAGAAATTGCACTGTAGTAGTATTAGCAGTTCAATAATAACTAATTTTCTTCTGACAGCACAGTTAATTTTTGACATTTCCATTTCAGAACAGATGATTATATAGTAAGAGCTATATTAATTCAAACTCTATTATGTTGTTCATAAAAGATAACTTGACCACAGCATCTAATTGCTATTTCATCCTGAGGGCAATTATAGGGTGATTTTGACCAAGGAATGTCCTGAGGGCAATGTGGTAGATATTTTGTGTTGCGAGGGAAGTTTCTTTGTAAATGAGAAATTATTTTATTTTTCTTCATTTTGTGATTTATTCATGAGCCTTGCTCATTAATTAATATTGATTTTACTGTCATTGGCTGGTTTCTGTTGACAAATTTTGAGCCATTGCTTTGTTAAGCAGTTTTCAGATGCACAATTTTTCATGATTAAAGAGTGCATAAACATCCATTGACATGCACAATTTGGTGAGACAGTAAATAGTACACTAAAGCCAATCGATAGTATTTTTGCCATTGTCATGCTGACTTTGTGAAAACTGGTCATTGTTATGGGTTATGCCTTTAATAAGTGGTCACGTTGCAGGTTCAGTTTCTTATCTCCGTGCTTACTGAATATATCGGTTATCGATCCAGAAACATCTCCATTCTTAAAGTTTTGATTTTTCTTTTCAATTCTTTTCATGGCATCTCTTCATCCCCACAAACCTCAAGGTATCAATACCCATCCTATTCTGTGCGTCATTCTGCTTATCCTTGACTTTAATCAATTCTGCTTTAAAGGCTGAGGTTACTTGAGTTTCTCTCCAGACCTTGCGCAGTGTTTTTGTGCAATTCAATCCATTTTTAATGAAAAGTTGGAAGTAATTGACATGTGAATTGAATGAAAGGCACTGTTGTAGTTGTGAACTTTAAGTGGGGTGTGATGTGTGAATGTATTGGGAGCCTTAGCCATGCACAGCAGTATTGAATGGCATGCAACATGCATCTGAACGTCCCTTTCATAATGTTACGAACCAGCAACGAAAGAAACACAGAGTCATATTTAAGTGTTAAGAGCTACTTTATTAATAACTACTTGTGATAATAAGAAAAATAAAAGTAAAAATGTTAGAAGTAAAAATGTTAAAATCTTAAACATTAACCCCAAAACTAAACCCCAAGTGTGTGTGTGGCAAATTCCCAAACTCCAAGTCCAGGAATAATTCTTAAAGTTCAGTTCGGCAAGCCGTAAGGTGAAACATGAGCAAAGGCTTCTTCATCAACCACCGTTGACTGAAGACAAAACGTAGAGAGCAAATAGAGATAATACGAAATCCAAATGTTCCACTTTGGAACCCAAATGACACCTCAGTGTATACTCAGCAGTGACTACTCCACCACATCTTCCTCATCCTGAAAGGCACTCGAATCGTGGCTGTCCACACAAATACCTGTTTCCTTCTACAGGTCAATAACAAAGTGAACTCCACTGCTTTGTTCTGAAGTATCTGCCACCCCGAAAAGCATCCGAGACTTGGCCATCCACACAAATACTTGTTTCCCTCCACAGGTTAACGACAAAGTGGACTCCACTGGATTACTCCAAAAATCCATACGTGGATTGTAGTGATGGACACAGTTATTGTTTTTATTCCATCGATAGAGACTAGCAGTCTGATCTCCCCCTCTCCCCTTCAAACTAACTGCTTCAAAAACATCATTTCTGTTGACATAAGCACGCCACACACACACACTATGCCCTATCTTAAAGAGATGTTCACCACTAGTAACCTAGTTCGTCACAATAAGCTGCAATTGTGCACGATGGATGAGCCATCCACTGGACACTCATGTAGAAGCAGGTCTTCACAGACTCAATGGGCCTGTTGCAGCAAGATTTAAAAGGGTTCTGTCTGAGCAGCTCCCAGGCTGGTTCTGGGATCTCAAGTTGGGCAAACCTGCTGTAAGATAATTCCTTAACCTGGTCTACTAAAGGTCCTCCTCCCTCCCCAAATATTGATTGATTAGTACTGATTGATTAGGAAACCTGCTTCCTGACTAACAATCCTATCCCCTATTACTCACTGATAAGCAGCAGTATTTTTCCACCCCTTCCTCCCCGTCCTTCTGGTACACAACCCTCTATCTCACATCCCCTCAATCGTTCTTCCTTGCAAACCACACACCTCCACCCCAGCCTACCTGGCGTTGGACATCCATTTTGTGGGATGTGAAGGTGTGTGCAAGGACTATTCAGTGTTATAAAGTGTCTTGGGCCTTGTTTGCTATTGATTTTTCTAGCATTAGTCCTTGAACCCAACTACAAATTGACTAGTTCAATTTACTAAATTTACAAAGCTACCCAACCAGCATAACCATTGAGTTCTTCCTGTGGTACCTTTGATGCATTATTTGGTTAATACAGATTATAACTTACATTTTTCAGATATCACAAAACCATGAACACAGACTCAGCACAAATGTAATAGTGTTAAGTTAGTTCTGTATGGCCTACAGAAAATGACACAAAATCATGGAAATGAACGTCACAGAAGATGGTCATTTGACCTACCATGATCGTGCCTGCTGCATAGGAGCTACTTTGACTTTTGCCTCTTCCTTGAATGGCCCAACCTGTTCCCTTCTACCAGCAATTTCTTTCACTCAGCTGAATATGTTCATGCATGGAAGAACTTCTCTTTAAATTCCACTCACTTCCTCCAAATCTCAGTGTAACCAAGGTAATTGTGTAGTCCAAGCTACCTTAAAGCAAAAGAAACTGCAGATAGATCTGAGCTCTGCCTGTGTCTTTCTGGGATACATATAATACTCCCCATTACAGCCCTACTCGACCCCCTCCCTTGCCTCTTTTTCCAGGATATCAATTCAATTTCTTGCTCTCATACAGAACTTGAAAGTTTCATCACCCTTGCTGCCAATTCCAATCTTGCTCTCACTTCCACATGGTCACTCTCTGATTTCTCCTTCCTTTCCTTTCTCGGCTTGCCTATCCCCTGGAATGGAGGTAGAGTGGTGACCAAAATTCATTGCAAACCTATGGACTCCCACTGCTTTCTTGACTACATTTCCTCCCACCCTGCTTCCTGTTCTATTCTGCAACTTTCTATAGCTCCATTGTATCTCATCTGATGAAAACATTTTCCACACCACTGCATCCAAGGTGTCTTTTTTCCCCCCTAATTATAGTTTCTATACAGCATCAGATCCATTTCCTGCACTTCTGTTCAGATCCCCGCTCCTTGTCCTTGCCTTCCAGACCATCCTCTGACTTCTGCCACCCTCAATGTCATGCCATCACCAGACACATTTTTGCCTCCCCCTTCCTTTCAGCATTTTGAAGAGACTGTGTTCCCTCTTTCACTCCCTGATTCATGCTTCCATATCTACCAACACCTCCTTCCCTTCGCATCACACTTTCCTATGCAGCCACAGGAGATGTAACACTGGCCTGTTTACCACTTTGTTTTCCGCCATTCACTGACCCAAATGATCCTACCAGGTGAGCCATTTGTAACCCTTTCAATTTAGTGCATTGCATTCGCTGCTGACAGTACTGCCTCCTGTGCTTTGTGGAAACTGAACACAGACAGTTCTGTGTTCGATCTGCAAAAATGCCCCTAAATTTAAAGTTCTCTCTGTGACTCCCTTCCTGTGCAGCTTAAAACAAGTTTGATTTCTAACTTTACCTTGTTCTGTTGAGATAATCTATCTGAAGCATTCATTCTGTTTTTCACTCTGCAGATGCTGCCTGACCTGTTGAGTGTCTCCCACGTGTTCTCTTTTTTCTTTCAGAATTTGCACATCTGCATCACTTTGCTTTTCTGTTGAAACTAATCCCGATGTCCATGTCCTGGGTCTTCGCTCTGAGCACACCTGTTGTGTGAAATTGTTCTTTTCTGTCTTAAGGATCAAGGATTCTGGACATGAACTTTGTAGATCAAAACTAGTTTAATCAGAAAGGCAAACACGGGACAGAATGGATGGGAACAGACACACGCTCACTCACACGCAGAATACCGCAAACACTGAGGTAAAGTATACTCACTCACACAATGACACACACAAGCACTCAATAACAATGTACAACTTCAGGATATAATACTTCAGTGCCTGACCCACACTAGCATTGGCTTTAAAATTGCCCAGAGTCTGAGTGGAACGCTCCCAAACCACATGGTGATGCACTCTTACCAGTGATTTCTGCAGCATTGTCTCATTACTCCTGGGGTCGTCAAAAGAGAGGGAACTAGGGGATTGCAGCCCTTCTTATGGTGCTGGGTGGAACCTCACTGAGTGATTTAAATGGGCCAATGGTTTGGGGTCAAAGACAAAGGTTAATGCCACAGCCAATTGCCAGGCAAGTTCAGAGACAAAAGGGACTCTCACACCTGAGGGGGTGGGTAGAGCCACACCTTAATTGACAGGAGCAATGCTGTCCTCCGACCAGCAGGCATCAGTGTTGTTATTCTCACAACAACGCCCAAAGGTGGGGAGCTAGCAAGGTGCAACCTCCAACCAAACCCGTCACCACTGCCCCACCCTCACAAGCCCTACCAAAGCAAATTATCATGGAAACAGAAGTTACCTTAAGGATGGATGTTCATGTCCCTCCAAAGATCAGCAAATTGTGCACAAGCTCTGTTCTGTAGCCTTGTGGGCAATGGCTTTTCAAATGTTCATCC
>JARFYF010000007.1:23762196-23772494 GCA_030265395.1 Rhina ancylostomus | reverse complement strand
TGCATCTCTGTCCCAGAAACATTCTTTGTGTCTGCACTCTGAAGTCAACACTCAGCAAGAAATTCTGTTGGGATTTGTCGAAACTTCCTTGCCCAGGGAGTGGCAAGAATGGAGAACTTGTAACCACAATTGATACTGCGGACATACATGCATTTAAGGAAAACAAGATGAGCATCTGAGGGGAAAAAGGAGCAGAAGCTAATGATGTAAATTTGAGGATGAATGGGGCTTGAGTAGAGCATAAATGTTGGCATGCATTGAGGCTTTTTCTATGGTGCAGATTTGGTTCACTGTTGTTCAAACTTAACACAGCAATTCTTTATAGATCAAGAATTGCATAAAAACTATCACATTTTGCTGAACATTTGTTGCTTCATTTTTTAGTAACTAGTCTGCGGTTAGCATAGGTTCAATTGACAAATTACCTTCAACTAAAGAGATACTTTGCATGCTGAAAATGTGAGACATTTCAGATATAATTACATACATTTATAATAATCTTAATATTACAAGAAAATCATTTCTGTATGGTTGCTCCAGCAACTGTTGCAGTTAATTGCTGTGCATTAAACCATTATTGGTGTAATCAACTTAGACTACTGATGATTTTCATGATTCCAGTTGGTGATAAGAAAACATACCTGAAGGTGCACATTAAGTAGATTTCCAATTCAATGAACTGCTTCCATCTTTGCATTATTTCTACAATTCTTCCTGTAGATTCAATGACATCCATGTTCCCATCCGTCTTGAATGTGTGAAGTTTGCAAGCCACTGTCTTATGAACCATCCGGATTTAGCAAAAGACCTTACTGGTAAGCATACAATTGACTTTAATTTGTAAAGAATGTACTGATTTCTTAACTAATAGAAAAAAGAAATATATTTGTGTCATCACAAATATGGGAGATTTGATGGCAAGGTCAGTTTAATTAAATCCTATTTTATCTTGAAAATGGTGGCGAGCCATCTTCTTGAATTGTTGCTGTCTTTGTGGTGAAGGAACTATCATAACACTATTGGATAGAGTGTTCCAGATTTTGGACCCAGTCACAATGAAGGAATAGTGATATATTGTCCAGACAGCATGAGAGTTGGAGGGAAACCAGCTGATGGTGGTGTTCTGATGTGTCTGTCTTTAACCTTCTTCATGGTAAAGATTGTGGGTTTCATAGGTGCTGTCGGAATAGCTTAGGTGAGTACCACATTGAACTTTGTGGAAGGTGTGCATTACAGTCTCTTTACAGCAGTGATGGAGAGAATTAATGTTTAACGTGGTGGTCATGGTGCCAGTCAATCTGGCTGCCTTGCCCTAGATGGTGTTGAGCTTCTTCAACTGTTGGAGCTGCACTTATACAGACAAGTGGAGGGTATACCATCACTCTCCTGATTTGTATCTTGTAAATCATGGAAAGGTTTTCAGATGTCAGGAAGTGAGTCACTCATCACAGGATATCCAACTTCTGACTTGTTCTCATTACTGCTGTATTTAAGTGACTGGTCCAATTGTGTTTCTGGTCAGCAGAAAGCTGATAATTGGGGACTTGGCAAAAGTATTGCCATATATTTTTGAAACAAAGAAATTGTACTTGGGGAATGAAACAGTTAATATTTCAGTTCAGTGACTCTTCATCAGAATTGTCTGTTGTGTTGTTGGTCATTGGACTGCTTTGACAGCCAATGATCCTGGATGTGGGTCTTGCTGGCTGTCGGGGCTATTTGTGGGTGGGCTAGCCATTTGTGGTCAGTGGTCCCTATGCTATCAAGGATTTTCTGACTCCCAGTTCGACAGGGAGGCAACTTCCCATTGGAAGATTGAACCCCGGTACATAAACAAAAGACACAAGACTAGTAAGTCTGGGTAGCTGGCTACACATTGTAAGATGTGCCCCACAAAGATCAGAGAATAAAATGGATTTCAATTCCATGTCTAATTGAGGGTACTTTTATTTCTTGTACTTTTATTGTTACTTATACTTATGGTTAGGGCTATTTGAGTGCTTCAGGGAGAAAAGGCTAATTGGAAGAGCTTCAAGCAGGGCACAGCAGAAGAGAAAGGCACAAATTTGGGAGGAGTCAATGTGCAGATTTTAAAATACATCTTCAGGTAATTTAATAAATATTTGGAACAACTTAATCTAAATTTTATTGTAGATCTTGTTGTGATGTTTTGATTATTCTTCAGGAACTTGAAATTTCAGTATTGAGAAGAAAGAATTATTGCATATGAACACCATACATGGATTTCTGTTGATCTTTATGAAAAGCTGGGTTTTTATTAGAGCAAGATTGTGGAAATTGTGAACTAGGTCTTTAAATTTCTGAAAGGATGTGGGCAGTTTCAGTGATTTTTGAATTGTGCTTGTATATAGGCTAGACTGTTTGTCGAATTTAATTAACCTCAAATGATAATGAACTGTAAGAATTGCCCAATAGTCCTCATTGTATCACAAATGTGTTGAAAACATTCACAGCTGAAGTAATTAATGACTTCAACTCTAAAAAGGAATGTATAAATTCATTCTTGATAAGAATGGTGTTGAAAATTTGTATTGGAGTCTCCTTTGAGGATTTAAGATTCATTCCTGCTGGAAACAGAGAAGCTTCATTCATATGTGGTTGGTGGAAAATGAATTTATAAATATTTACAGGTCCTCTCCAGGTTACTGCAGTGTTCCATTCCCTGAACTGCTTGTAAATCTGAAGTGTGGCTGTGAACCAAGTTCGCACACGGCAGAAGCTGGCAAATCCATCCTGCCGGTCTCCCAAACACTCGATCATATGTACAGGCTGCACATAAGTCAGGCGTTTTGTAAGGTGGCAAGGACCTGTATTCTACAGTAGACTCTAAATTTTACTTTGTGTTTTGAAAATGGATATGAAGGTATTTTGTACTTCCAGGACTGAAATGAAATCATGTAGCTCCTCCTCTAAGTTTTAAAAAAATTTTTTAGTGATGAAAGTCAAAATGCAATTCAAATCTAACAATACTGATAGCATGAATGACATTGGAACTTTTATTTTGCTGTTTGTGCATGAAATCCAAATATGTTTTTTTTAAAATATGAAGTTGAGTTTGATATATCACTATTATTAGAAACATTTTTTCTTCTCTAATCATTTCAAACTGCTTCAGTCGATAAGTGTTCTCATATTAGACCAAAATATACTTTTGGCTAGCTGGCAGTAGAACACCACTGGCTCATTGCAGCATTTATAGTAGCATATTCTGGACTTCTGCCCCTATACGTTGCAGTGTGGAAGACTGGAAGATAAATGTGCACTCGTTTAACTTCTTGCTCCAGTCCTGGACTCATGCTTGAGTACTGGGGCAGAAATGAGAAGCTAAGTTTCAGTTTTAGTCCTGCCATAACAAACATATATTGCCCTGTTTTATTGGAAAAAGATCCTGGGTTTCATTTAAAAGCCAAATGGAGGTTTTTGTTTTTATTTAAATGCAGTTTAATGGGTTTCTAAAATTTTCATTAATACTTCAATTTTCATTTTTTTAATAGTCTCAATGTTCGATCATCAGAGATGTTTGGAAATAGTGAAAAAGGTTTCTGATGCATGAATTAAAAGAAGTATCTGTGGGTGGGCCTTGCTATCCACAGTTCATGGCTTTCTCTGCCTTGTGGAATGATTGACTCCTTCACACCAACAGGTTCTCCTATATTTATTTTCGACCACAAGGCTGAAAAGGGGGGCAGCAGTGAGGTGTTATGGGACAGGTTTGGTGTGATCCAGCTCAGTTGGATGTATCAGAATATCAATCCTCTGGCAATGAAAGAACTGGCGTGACTTCTTTCTTGAAGAATTTGACGGTGCTGAAGTCAAAATGGCTTGTCCTTCTCAGCAGAGGATGATCCAATCATGTTAGACTTCTGAGTTGTTGCAGTACACCCTATAGATCAATTACACTGCAGCTGTTGAGTGCTGCTGATGAGGATGTTATTGAACGTGATCACTGATGCCAACAAGCAAACTGTAGTGTTTTGGATTGTTTCTCAAGTGCTATTGGACTTGTTCTTAGGCAGATGCTGAATATTTTATCAAGCTCCTGATTTTAGACTTGTGGATAGACTGTGAGAGGTCAAGACCCGAATTACTTGCAGAAAATTCAGCCTCTGCCTTGCACTTATTATGGCCTTAATGTGGTTGGCTCAGTACAAGTCCTGTGTAGCAGTAGTGATTGTGAGCTGTTATTGCTTAAGGAGTTGGTTGGTGGCATGACTTAAGAGAAAACTAGAAGAAAGAAAAAAAATCATCTTTGCCAAATTAGCTATTTTAGGAGCCTAATTTGCATTATGTGAAGTAAATAAAACATACCAGGTGAGTAATGGGGTCCTTTTGCTGTGCACTGTATAACCCATGTATTCTAATAATGGCAATGTTTTGCCACTGTAGTTTTCCCCTGCTGTTAATAGTTCTACCTAGTAATTAGTTTGATACTGAAACTTAAGCTCTGAATTCAAAGTCAGCAGCAATCAGTGATTTGCTTCATTCCTGCAATGTTTCCTTATTTGCACACTTCACCCATGTGGATTGCATGGCATTATATAACTGACCAAATCAAGCTAGATTCAGCTTCCACTCACCCCCCACTATGCACTCTTCCTCATTTGTACTAAATTGGTAAAAATGCAAGAGTCCCTATCACCTGGGCCTCAACATTACACCAACATGTGGCGATTTGTAGTAAGGAGTGACTAGGCCTTGGCTGCCCCACTATTGAACTTTCCACCCCGGAATTCCTTGTTAGTCCTTAATGAGGCAAGGCTGAGGTGGAACTTTGCCTCTTTCTAAGTTGCCATGGCTTTATTAAAGCTTTACAGTGTCTGATGTAAGAGGATAACTTAAAACCATTAAACTTGATTTAAATCATTCAGAAAGTTTAAAAAAATGAACAAGTAAAAAGCACTAAAATAGGTTCCATTTTAACAGACGTTCCTAAGTTGATTTTTTTCCATAAGTTGCATAATTCACAAAAATCACTCAATATGATAACCACACCTCCACAGTATTGTAATGAGTGGCATCAAAAGCACATAAGGTTGATAAGAAACAATAATTACTAAAAGCAGAGAGCGAGATGTATTATTTCTGCTGTTCATAGGAATGAACGTATGTACATAAGTCAGACTTTTGAATTTAATAATGTTATGAGAGCTCTTTCGTATGTAGGGGATGTCCATAAGTCAGGCATTCTTAACCCTGGGATGGCCTGTGCATAATAAATTCCTCATAATTTTGTATTAGAACACTGAGATAATTTGGCAATTCAAACCAGAAAGTTGGATGTGGCTTGATTGCCTGACGGAAAGGCAGAATATGTAACCTCATTCTGAGTTTATTATCTGACTTTAGTCTTGCATGTAAAGCCCTCCAAATATTGCACTACTGATTATTTACAAATGTTACTGACAGCGTAATGAATCTATTATCAAGCTTTGTGTTATTTGTTTCATTTGCTTATTGCACATTTCTTGTGTTTTAATGTTTTAAGTAGCTAATAAAAATGTAATGTAAAGCATGTCAGTAAATTAACAACTACTGGGTACTTTCTGAAAGCATGTTGCTCTTGTAATCCACACTATGTATGATCTCAAGCCATGAGACAACAAATGGTCCTTGAAGCCTCAGTTTATTTATCCTATTTTGAGGATTACTATTTTACAGTCTCTTTCACGTGGTTTTCATTAATCCATAATATTTAAACATTTCAGGTTGTTCTCTATAAAATGGTCTTATTTTGGTTACTGTAAAGCGAGAATAAAAATGAAATTTGGATTATCACAATTCTTAGGAGTTTCAGTACCGTTGCATAGGTTCCTTACAGGTTCTAATTTTAATAAAGGCTTACTATTACTAATGTCTTCTGAATCATTTAAAACAAAAGCAATAATGAGATTCCAGAGTAGATTGTCCTTATCTGAACATGAATGCAGCATTTTACTAAATTTTGGAAGATAGTGGAGGTAGTGATTTAATGTTGAAAACTGGTATTTGGCATTTTGTGGTTGCAGTTGAGTTGAGCAGTAAAAATATGACTATTATCTATTGCAGAGTTTCTCAAAGTCAGATCACATGATCCCGAAGAAGCGATAAGACATGATGTCATTGTATCCATTGTAACTGCTGCTAAAAAGGATCTCTCACTTGTTAATGACCAGCTGCTAAACTTTGTAAGAGAAAGGACATTAGACAAACGGGTGAGAAAATTTGAGTTTTTTCTTTAAAATGCTTCCCTGTGCTGCATACTTTAATGTTTGTTTTTTTTAGCAGGGATTACATCACCAACCACCCACTGACTCCAAATCTTCCCTCCTATTACTCTCCATGAAGTTTACAGTTTGGAATAGCAGGCCTTTGTTTTCCTTTATTCTCTTGTTTCTTTCATTACAGTTTTCCTTCCTTAATTTTGGGAATTGCCAGGGCTCAGCTTTTAAACTCTTAGATATGTCACTTGAATATTGTTATATGGTGAACAAGATCTAAAAAAAATTGCTGCTCGTCATTGAATGTTTAGCAAATTTTGTGCTTCAATGCATTGCACCAATGTTTGGATGTTATTTCTTTATGCAGAGTTAAGAGACTAGAACAAGATAGGAATACAGATTTCTTTAATTGTCAGCTATATAGGCACTCTGTCGATTGTGCTAATGGACAAAGAAGCTAGTATGTACTTATGAAATAGCTGAATATGCTACCTTAGTTTTCTTCCTACTTAGGGCAGCACAGTGGCACAACTGGTAAAGCTGCTGCATCACATCTCCAGAGATCTGGGATAAATCCTAACCTTGGGTCCTGTCTGTGGGGTGTATGCATGTTATCCCTGATCACATGAGTTTCCTGAGTGTTCTGGTTTCCTCCCACATTCCAAATATGTGCAGGTTGGTAAGTTGATTGGCCACTGTAAATTGCCCTCAGTATATAGATGAGTTGTAGAATCTGGAGAAGTTGATAAGAATTGGGGAAAACATTTTTTAAAAAGTGGGATTAATGTAGAATTAGTATAAATGGTCAGCATGGGCTGAAGACTTTTTTGTCTCTATGACTACCGTACGATCCTCCATGAAGTTGCTTATGTTAGAATTGGGAACATTTCATATCCACAGCCTGCCACATTTTAGCTGACTCTCTGGGCTTGTATCAGAATCCAGGTCTCCTGAATGCTATCACAATGGGGTTTCCAGTCTCATCATCTTATAGTTTAACAAACATCTGAAGTGAATGAGTGTATACAACGTAATAATCACAATACGAGTTGAAGTTTTTTTTTAATCAAGGCTCAGAATTCTTTGGGGATACTGCTCACAAATTTATCCAATTGTTTGTAGCCTTTTACTGTGGATGCCAATTGTGTAGTCTTGTTTTTTTTGTTCTGCTTTTCAGTAGAAATGTGTTACTGTGAACCCCCTTCCCCCCCACACACACACATACACAGACACGTACCTATTAAATAGAATAAAAACAAGTTGCGTACATTTATGTTTGTTTCATTATTTTTTTGTTGTGTAGTAAATACAAATGTATATATCCAATGGTTTCATGTTTATAAAGTAATACTACTTTTTCCTCCCCAGTGGAGAGTAAGAAGAGAAGCTATGATGGGGCTGGCACAGATCTATAAAAAGTATTGTTTACAAGCCGAGGCAGGAAAAGAGGCTTCCAAACAGATTTCATGGATTAAGGACAAACTTCTGCATATATACTATCAAAACAGCATTGATGACAAGTACGTGATAACTTTTGGACATAAATGTAATGCAGGTGATTGTGGGAATTCTATTAAAGAAATGAAAGTTATCGTACCTGTTATAGAGTTAAAATGCCTGCATGATGCTTGTTCAAACATTCATGAGAGATGACTAAATCAGTTCCTTGCCATGTTAGGATTAATAATTGGTGACACTATAGGTCTTTTACAGACTACTTATTTGCTGTTTATTTTCTCTGGCTCTGTCCAGTTATAGCATCTTCCATTTCTAATGAAAGCTAACCAACCTTCCTTCTGCCTAAGTACTGTCTGACCTGCTGACTTATTTAGAAAATAGAACATTACAGCATGGGACAGGCCATTCAGCTCATGATGTTATGCTCTTCTTAATGCCAATTTATACCAAATGTCCTCCTCCTGTGCATCATCCATATTCCTCCATTCCCTTCATATTCATGTGTCTATCTAAAAGCCTCTTAAATTCCACCAAACTGCCTGCTTCCACTACTACCCCTGGTAACCAATTTCAAGCACCTACCATTCTCTGCATTAAAAAAATCTCACTCTTCATGTCACCTTTAAACTTAACCCCTCTGACCTTAAAAATGCTTGATGGTGTTTGATATTTCTACACTGGGGAAAAGATTCTGACTGTCTCCCCTATCTATGCCTCTCATACATTAAAAAATGTCTATTAGGTCTCCTCTCAGCCTCTGACGCTCTAGGGAGAACAAACTAAGTTTGTCCAATTTATAGCTCATATCCTCTAATCCAGGCAGCATCCTGGTCAACCTCTTCTGCACCCTCTCCACAGTGTCCACATCCTTCCTATAATGGAGTGACCAGAACTGCACACGATATAAAGTTTTTATACAGCTGCAGCATGACTTCTTTACTTTTATACTCAACACCCCTACCAATGAAGGCAAGTATGCCATACACTTTACACCTAATTCACTTGCATTGCCACCTTCAGTGAACTATGGACCTGGACCCCAAGATCCCTCTGTACCTCAATGCTGTTAGGGGGCCTACCATTAACTGTATACTTTCTCCTTTCATTTGACATCCCAAAGTGCAGTACGTCACACTTGCCCAGATTAAACTCCATCTGCTACTTCTCTGCTCATATCTGTAACTGATCTATATCTGCTATATTCTTTAATTGTCCTTTACACTGCCCACAACTCCTCCATTCTTGGTGACATCTGCAAACTTGCTAATCCACCCATCTACATTTTCATCCAGGTCATTGATATATATCATAAACATAGATCCCGGCACCTGTGGTCCCAATGGTGCGGAACACCACTGGTCATGGACCTCTGATCAGAATAACAGCCTTCTACCCCTACTTTGTCTTCTATGGGCAAGCCAGTTCTGAATCCAAACTTGCAATTTACCCTGGATCCCATGCATCTCTATCTTCTGAATGCCTTACTAAAGTCCATATAAATGACGCCCACTGCCTTACCCTCGTCAAGGACCTTTGTCACCTCCTCCACAAAAAACTCAATCAAGTTTGTAAGGTGTGACCTGCCCCACACAAAGCTATGCTGACAGTTCCTAAGCAATGGCCTTTACAAATGCACGTAAGTCCTCTCCATCAGTATCCTCGCGAGTAGCTTCCCTACCAGTGCTCTGAGGCTCACTGACCTATAGTTACCTGGATTATCCTTATTTCCTTTCTTGAACAAAGGCACAACATTTGCTACTTTGCAGCCCTCTGGGACCTCACCTATTGCTAGTGAGGACACAAAGATCTTTTTCAAAGCCCCAGCAATCTTCTTACTTGCTGCTTTCAATATTCTGGAATATATGCCATCAGGCCCTAGGGACTTATTCACCTTAATGCTTTTCAGAGAACCCAGTACTATCTCCCCCTCGATCTCAATGTCCCAGGACATGAGGATACTCCACGCAGCTTTCACTATCCTCTAAATCCTTCTCCTCAGTAAATACTGATGCAGTATTCATTTAGTACCTCAGCCACTTGCTTTGACTCCAAGCACAAATTCCCTCCTTTATCCTTGAGTGGACCTACCCTCTCCTTAGTTCTCTTTTATCTTAATATAAGTATAAAATGACTTGGAATTCTCTTTGATCCTGACATTTCTTGGCCCCTTTTGGCCTTCCTAATTGCCCGCTTGAGCACTTTCCTGCTATCTTTGTATTCTACAAGAGCCCAATCTGATTTTTAGCTTCCTAACCTGTACATGTGCTTCCTTTTTTTTCCTGACTAAATTTAGGACCTCTTGGATGACCCAAGATTTCCCTTACCTTATCATCTTTGTCCTTGCTCCTTACTGGAACATGCCAATCCTGAACTCTGATCAGCTGGTCTTTAAACAACTCCCACATGTCAGATGTGGACTTGTCCAACAGCAGCTGCTCCCAATCAACCCCCTTAGCTCCTGTCTTATCCTATTGTAATTTGCTCCCTCCCTATTTAGTACCTTTCCGCAAGATCCGATTTTATTATTACTCATAACTATCGTAAAACATAATGAGTTGTGTTCATTATTCCCAAAATATTCACCCACTATCAGGTCTCTCACCTGGCCTGGCTCATTTCCCA
>JARFYF010000007.1:23684477-23697529 GCA_030265395.1 Rhina ancylostomus | reverse complement strand
CAATGACAGGTTCCTTTCCTGACGGGCATGAATGGTGGTTCAATGAATCGGAATTTGTATTTTCTTCTCCAAACAAAGAACACTGTGTGTATATGGTGCTTTTCTTAACTTGTCCATCTGTGTTTTAAGCTCAGGCATTACTTAATGAGATTGAGAAGCTGATTGACAAGTTAATTGAATATAAATTGGAAATGGTAAACTGGGCCCACATTGAACATATTTTAAATTCCAATGATCATTGTGTCCACAGGGGAAACTGTTGGCACTCATATTAGAACATTTTATAACTTCTATTGAGAGCAGACCAATTTTTTTGAAAATAATTGAGGTATTACTCTATTATGACGATTAGCAACTCTACCAACAGTACTTTAACATCACTGAGAATACTTGGGAAGATAAGGACCCTATGTCATTGGTCTGGTTCTCTACTCTTTGTTTTGTGGGATGTACTTTCACTACATCTAGGATGTAGGTGATGATCATCGTCTGCCACAAGGATGGATAAAAAAGTGTTGAGTTTTTTTACGAGTTGATTCAGCTTTTAATTGTGTGTTTAATTCAATGTAAACAAAATAAGTTCTCTTAAGAACTTAATTTAACCATATGGTTGTGATTTGATTTTAAATAGTTTTTCAAGCCTCGTATGTTTACTGCCCAGTATTCACAATAATGTCTTAGTCTGGTTCTTTAATGAAAACTCCTGTTTAGTTTTGTTCAAACTGAAATCATGTACTACCAAGAAATTAAAAATTGAGTGAGGTAGAAGGGAAGCTGATGTGTTTTGTGCATGGTATTAAAAGTATTCATAAAAACCTCAGAGAAATAAGGAGCTAGTAATAAATAGTCAAGTTATTGTAAAACTGAGTTAAACACAAGTAGGGTTTTTAATCCACATCATGAATTTAAAGTATAAATGACCATCCAATCAATCTTTCTGTTTCCCTGTTTCTTCCTGTGCAGCAAGCCCGATATGTCACGCTTACGCCTGGCTGCTGGTTGTGCCGTTTTGAAGTTAGCACAGGAGCCATGTTACTATGAAATCATCACCCTGGAACAGTTTCAGTTATGTGCACTGGTAATGAATGTAAGTGATTTTTATCTCTCTTTTAATCTGATTTCTATTTTTGGTGGCTATCTGGGTACATTTATTGCTTTGGATTTTCAGAAATAAATACCAAGTCAATAGTCTCTCAATGGTGGGTGGGGAAATACTAATTTTGCTTTGAAAATACATTGTGAAAGTAAGCTTTTAATTTAAACTGATCTTGAAAAATCACTGAATATTTTTGTCTTGCTTCTATTATTGTTTTGTACTACAATATATTAACATATTTTATAACAATAGTGAATTAGTTTGCTTTACAGAGTTGCAAACTTCTAATATATTTAGAGAATAATTAATACTATATACAAGCTATATTGTGCATCTAAACACATGGATGTTCCTGTAACAAAACGCATTCTACATTACGGTAGGATTTTATTAATTATATACTATATTGTCCTTAAAAATTAGAAGTTCTCTTTGGATTAGCAACCGTTTCAGATGTTTTTTTGTTCATTTCATGAGGTGCAGGCAAGACTGGCAAGGCCAGCATTTATTGATCATGCTTATTTGCCTTTTGAAAAGGTAATGGTGAACAGTTCCTTGACTGCCACAGTCTGAGGAAAAAGTTATTCCCACAGTACTGTTACCAACAATTTCCAGGATTTTGAACAAACTGCAATGAAGGAAGAGCAATGTATTTCCAAGCCAGGCTGGTGTGTGACTTGGAGGGAATCTTTGAATTGATGTTACTATGCACTTCCTATTCTTTTCCTCCTCGTTCATAATGAAGAATGTAGGTGCTCTCAAGGAGGCCTTATGCAGTACATCTTGTAGAGAGAATTTGATCTACTTATGTGGTGGAGATGGGGTACGAGTTTAGTTGGTTGCTTTGGACTAGATGGAGTAAACAAGTTTATTGTGTTGGAGGTGCGCTCATCTGGTGGAGATTTCTTGCATTGCCTTCCTGACTTGTAACTTCTAGATAGTGTTTGTGAAGTCATTGGGGAGAGAGTTAGTGAGGAGTGAGTTGGTAAGCCATTAGCTGCATAATACTGAGTCAGCCACCAACCTCTTGTAATCACAGATTTACATGGCTGGTTTGGTTGTGTTTCTGATCAGTCATGAACCCCAGTATATTAGTAGTGTGAAGTTTAATAATGATAATGCTTTCAAGTGGTGAAGCACTTAGTCTCTCTTATTGAATATGTCATTGCCAAACATTTCAGTGGCATTAATGTTACCTACTACTTAACCTGGATATCATTCAAACTAGGTTTGGTTTTGTTAAATAAGGACACAGACTCCATTATCTGAAGAGTTGTAAATAAATCGAACACTGTCACCACAGTGAATTCTCCCAGTTGTGATTTTGTGATAGGACAGTCATTGTTTAAAAATGCCAAAGGCAACCTGCAGCAATCCCGAGGCTGTGTTAATTGGCCTGCAGTAGCCACCTTCGTTTGCTGCTCCAACCAGTGAATGATTTCCCTGACCACCATATACTATAATTTTATTCAGACTCATTGGAGGTACACAAGCTCAGATACCAGTCGATAATGATGGCATAATGTGCACTAGTATTGAGTTTGCACATTCACTGTAACCATATTGGTTTCCTTACACAAATCAACAATGTGCTGGTTGACAGCTAATTGGCCACTTCAAATTGCCCCTGGTATGTAGGTGTGTGGTAAATTTTGGGGAGAATAAAAAATGGGATTGATGTAACATTAGTATAAATGGGTGTTTGGAGGTTGGTGCAGATTTGGTGGCTCAAATGTCCTGTTTTTGAACTGTCTCTCTCTGTGACTCTATGCTGCCTTAATATCAGGACCAGTCATTGTCACCTCACTTAAAATCAGTTTTTTTGCCTGTTCAAAATTTGGAGTTTGGATTAAGCCAGTACTTCAGTCTGATGCTGGGTGGTTCAGGTAGAAGTCAAACTAGGTGTCTGAGCAGAGTATTGTGAGTGAATGGTTCTTTATGGCTCAGTGTTAACTTCTTGCATCGCTTGTCATAGAATCATACAACACATAAACAGGTCCTTTGGCCCACTCTGTCAATGCCAATCATTAAGTACCCATCTATACTAATACCGTTTACCAGCACTTGATCAGCAACTTTGTCTGCTTGGTGAAAGTAGGCAGAAAGGTCAATTTTCTTACAAAGGACATGGTGAAGGGATTTTTCCAGCTGTACTGAAACTCCTTCACTGGTAGAATACTTCTTCTGGAGCATGTCTTCATTATTACAGCTGGGATATTTTCTGGCCCATAGTCTTGGTTCAAGACTATGGGAAATAAGAATAGGCTCCCAAGTCTACTCTACCATTCTATAAGATTTTGGCTTGTATTGTATTTTAAACTCACTTTCTCACTTAATCTCCTTATATCTATATATCCTTAGTACAAAAAGCCGATTGACTTTAGCCAATTTATAATAGATGATCTCAGCATTCTAAATTCTGAGGTGGAGGATTTGAAGATTTAGTTCATTCTGATTGAACAGGTTTCTCTTTTATCTCAGTCCTAAATGTCCAGGCACTACTCCCAAGACACTACTGCCCCTTGTTTTAGAATCTCCATTCTGAAGGAACAATCTTAATCTCCCTCATTGGATTAGCCCTTCATTCAGAAACAATACGCTGTGCCATCACAAAGGAAAGTATGCCCTTCATGTATATGGAAGCCAAAGCACAATATAATATTAGCAAAAATTTCATTCTTCAGTCACCCATTTTAATTTGATACCTAATGTTAACCTTTTTCTTCATGAGCCAGCACCGCAAAATCAACGTTAATAGTTTGTCATTTTAGAAAATAAAACATAGAATAATACAGCACAGGAAACGGGCCCTTCAGCCCATAATGTCTGCGCCAAACATGATGCAGAGTTAAAGTCTCTTCTGCCTGTACATGATCCATATCTGTCCATTCCCTTAATGTGCCTATCAGCCTCTTAAATGCCACTATTATATCTGCTTCAACCACTACCCGGGCAGCCCATTCCAGGCACCTACCACACTCTGTGTTTATATTTTTAAAAAAAACCTTGCCCCATAAATCCCCTTTAAACTTTCCCCTCTCAGCTTAAATGCATGTTCTCTAGTACTTGGCTTTTTTACCTTGGGATAAAAATTCTGACTGTCTACCCTATTTATGCTTCTCATAATTTTATGAAGTTCCATCGGGTCTCTGACGCTCCAAAGAAAACAACCCAAGTTTGTCCAACCTCTCCTTATAGCTCATACCAGGCATGGTAATATATCAGTTAGCATAACGCTATTACAGCGCCAGCGATCCAGGTTCAATTCCCGCTGCTGTCTGTGAGGAGTTTGTACGTTCTCCCCATGACGGCATGGGTTTCCTCCAGGTGCTCTAGTTTCCTCCCACATTCCAAAGACTTACGGATGAGGAGGTTGTGGGCATGCTATGTTGGTGCCGGACGCGCAGCACCACTTGCAGGCTGCCCCCAGACACTCTCTAAGCGAAAGATGTATTTCACTGTGTGTTTCGATGTGCATGTGATTAATAAAGATATACCCTCTAATCCAGGCAACGTCCTGATAAACCTGTTCTGCAACCTTTCCAAAGCCTCCAAATCCTCCCTGTAATGGGGCAGCTAGAACTGCACACAATACACCAAGTGCGGCCTAACCAGCTGCAACATGAATTCCTTACTCTTATACTCAATGCCCATACAGACCAGTGACAGCAAGCATAGCACTTGCCTTCTTTACCACGCTATCTACTTGTCACTTTCAGGGAGCTCTGGACATAAACACCAAGATCCTTCTGTACAGCAATTCTGTTGTGTCCTGCCATTAACTGTATACTTCCCCTTACATTTGACCTCCCAAAGTGCACACCTCACACTTGCTCAGATTAAACTCCATCTGCCATTTCTCCGCCGATATATCTATAACTGATCTATGTTCTGCTGTATCCTTTGACAGCCCTCTACACTGTCCACAATCCACCAATCTTTGCATCATCCACAAACTTACTAACCCACTTATCTACATTTCCATTCAGCTCATTTAGATATATCTCAAACAACTGAGACTCCAGCACCAATCCCTGCGGAACACCCCTGGTCACAGACCTCCAGTCAGAATAGCAACCTTCCACCACTACCGTCTTCTATTGGCAAGCCAATTCTGAATCCAAACACCCACAACACCGTGGATCCCATACATCTTAATCTTCTGAATCAGCCTACTATGCAAGATTTTGTCAAATGTTTAAAGTCCATGTAGACAACATCCATTGCCCTACCCTCATCAACCTTTGTCATCTCCTCAAAAAAACTAAGTTTGTAAGACATGACATAGCCTGCACGAAGCCATGTTAACTGCCCCTTATCAGGCCACGTTTTTCCAAATGCATGTAAATCCTACCCCTCAGAATCTTCTCCAATATCTTCTCTACCACTGAGGAACTTGAGCAATTTCCTGGTCATAACCACTCCCCTTCACTGTGAATGTCATTCCCTGTACACCTTTATCCTTCACAGATAGGTTAGGACCATTTGCTTCTTCCTTGAACAGAGGCTCAACCAGCACCCTTCCACCATCGCCCTCATTCATCAGCTGAATGTGTTCCAAGCCTTGCTACTCTGCTTTACTCTGCTTCAGAGTAGCCTTGCTACTCTGCTTTGAGCCAGTCACCAAGATTAGCCATCCAGATATGAAGAAGTTAAACTCTGAGCAATGAGGAATACAGCTGGCAGGCCCTGCTGAAGAACTTCCAGGCCATTTTGTATCTCTCCTTACAATCTTTACAATGATAAAATAATTTATCATTTACAATGATAAATGTTTTAGATTTTTTGTTCTTCATATACTTTTTCACACCTAGTACACTAATCTACAACATCAAACAAAGCATGCACTTCAAGGAGCCAGTATCTAGAAGGGTTCTTCAACTACTAATAGTTGTTCCGGAATATTCTCTTAGTTTCCTTTCAAGCACTTGAAGTTTCTTGGAATAAAGAATGCTTTCACACAGAAGTTTTTGAAACAAAGAGCACTGCTGCATTTAAGGATGTAATATCATTGTACTTGTTGCTCTGGTACTTTAGTAACCACTGAGTTAGATTATATGTTAAAGTCATACAAGAGGGTTGAGCACCAGCACCTCAATACAATATACAAGGGGTTGCTATGTTGGAGGCTGAGTTTCAGATGAGGTGGTCAATTGCAATTCTGCCTTGCCTTTTTGGTAGTGGTCAAAATACCACAGTACAGTGCAGTACTTGAAGGTACTAAGGTCCTGGTCAACATAGCTAAAATGCATCTAATCACAAATCTCACTGCTGTTTATATTTTTATGTAGGAAAGAGGTGAAAGTATACTTTCACCAACAATCTACCTGGAATGTTTTTTCAGCTGTAAATAACATAATTTCATTACTCTGTTTTTATGACATTGATGCCATTTGGACCTTGGAGTCATATCAGCTGACTGCAATTAGCCTCTTTCCCTTTGGTCCCAAAATTATTTTCTCTTGGGTGATTATATATTTTCTTTTTGAATGCTCTGATTAATTCATTATTACCATTTGAACAGTAAGTTTCTATTCAAATCCAGTATTTTATTTTTGGTTCCCCTCACATCCCACTTTGAAACTGTGTTCCTGGTCTTTGAACCAGTTGCTGAGTTAAAATCTTTTCTTTATTCATCGTATCTAACTCCATCATGATCTTCTTATTGAACTTGTCAAGGATTGGTTCTTTGAAGTACATGCTTAGTTTGATTTGTAGTAAATTAATCAAATTCTTGTGAAGCTTCTATCTAGTATCAGCTTTAGTTAGAGAAATCTGATTAGAAAGTGGCCTAAGTCTTGCTTGAGGGGCATTCATTTTCATTTTTGTGATCTTATTTGTCATACATGAGCTATTGATTCATTTCAGTTATGGCAGTCCTAGGCACAGAAATTTAGGAGTTTTTAATCATGTTAATAGATTTTATTTTTGTGTCGATCAGTGCATTTCTTAGAATCCAACAAAGGACCAATTAGGATGTTAATATTTTAGGCATGAGCTAACTTGCAGGGTGAACCCTGACAGTCAAGATGATTATAGAGTTAACCTTCTGATTAAAGAAAGAACAGGAAACTCATAATTGGCATTTTTTACTTGAAAAATGTTTAAAATTGATCACAAGGTGGCTGAGCACTAGTGGTTCTGGAACAGATAAATTCACATTGTCTTATGGCAAATTTGAGAAATTTTATTTCAATACATCATTACTTTCCTAAAAATTACTAAATAAAAATATTTAGTTTTTTTTTTGGGATATGAGCATTGTGGGCAACCACTACTATTCTATTGGTGAAAGTACTTAGTTTCTAGCATCTGCAGTTTTTTTTTGCTTTTCAATTATTCACTATAATGAATGAATAGCAATATATTTCTTCATCAGGATGGTACGTGCCTTGGAGGGGAGCCTGCAGGTGGTGGTGTTCCACTGTGCCTACTGCCCTTGTCTTCCTTGCTATTAATGTCAGTGGTCTGAGAGTTGCACTTGTTGATAATTCTCATAGCTTTAGGAGGTGCTATCAGAGTAGCCTTGGCAAGTAACTGCACTGCATTTTGTAGGTGGTACATTTTGTAGCCATGATGCATGAATGGTGAAGGAAACCAATGTAATTTATTAATATGCAGCAGGGATGTCAAGCTACCATAACAGTGTGGCCTACATGAAGTTTTAATCCTCCCAGGGTAACTTGGAAAAAGGCAATAAACTGATTTGTAAGTGTGGGCCACGTACCAGGAACAATTTTTTTTTAAAGCTTAATCATTTCAAATATTTCAGAAGCAATTTGGTATTCATTGATCAGTAATGAAATGTTTGTAGAACTGTTTGTAAAAGGTCTAGAATTCAGCTTTATAATTTACTCCAATTTAGGCTTCTCAGCATAAAATTCGGAGTGCTTTGAATGTAATTTCTGGAACTGATGCTGATTAGTTCGAAACTGTAGACAAATTACACAGTGCAGGTTTTTTTTTAAATAGTGTAAAACCTGCATCAAGTGTAGCTGGATTACCAACCAGGACATGTCAAACATTGAATTTTTTTAAGCCTGTGCTTACAGTTTATGCAAGTTGGAGCTTTTTGATGGTTAATTATGAAATGGTGTGAATCAATTAAAAAAAATGTGGGAATCTATACATTGTGATATGCCAGTTTAAGCATTTAGTTTCTAATTTTTAAATTGGCGATTTTCTTATGTCTGTTTCAGTGAAATTTGTTTATTTACAGGATGAATGTTACCAAGTGAGGCAGATATTTGCACAGAAGCTCAACAAAGGACTTGCCAAGCTACGACTAACACTGGAGTATATGGCAATTTTTTCACTGTGTGCAAAGGACCCTGCAAAAGAAAGAAGAGCACATGCCAGGCAATGCCTAGTGAAAAATATCAATATTAGGAGGGAATATCTGAAGCAGCATGCAGCAGTGAGTGGTAGGTGTCACCAAGTTTTAGGAAATAAAATAACCTGTTGCAGCAGAAGGAATTCTAATAGTATTCCTTATTCAAAGAAGTGTGCAGCATCTTTTTTCCTGAGATAGAAGTTAATTCCACAGTATTAGAGGTTTCTTATTAAAATCACTTTTATTTTAATTTTATTTTCCCACTCAAAGTAGTGTATGCAGGTGAATAGCTAGAGAAGTTAATTAAAAGTAATGAGTTAAAATGGGCCAGTAGCTTTTTAAAATAAGATCAAGGGAAATGATCAATGTGTTTTTCAGGCTATTCACTGATGGATTTATAAACTGATAAATACTTGGTGAATTTGAAATGATTATCTAACTTCAAATATTTCAGTAAATACCTTTTTTTTGCCCCAAGTGTTCCTTGTTGACCTGCATTGCTGTCATAGTATGCCTTGTACATGATAGTTTTTGAGCATTCAGCTGACAGTTTGAAAGATGACTTATCTGTTGACTACTATTTGGTAGGTGGTATTTATTGTTTAGTTATATAATATCCAAGATCTGTAATAGGAAAATTTACTGGGTCTGGTTCTTTGGGTGGGTGCTCAAACTGATTTGTTTAATGCTGCTTGTTGGTTAGGCTCCACTGAGTAGTGGTGTGATGGTTGCTTCAATCCCTGGCTGAAGTACTCTGAGGTGACATTGTCTTATTGGTCAGGATTTTACTGCAAATATTGACTATCAATAACAAACAACATGTTGTATTCTTGGTGACTAATTTATGGCAGTATTTTCTATATGCTTATAGAAAACCTTATGATAACGTAATGAATTTTCACTTTTTTGAAGTACATTCAATGCTTTTCAAAATAATAAGTGATGATAGTCAAAACATTATATAAAACATAGCATCATCACATAAAGAATGATATTTTACCAATCATACAAGGGTGCTTTTCATCCCATTGTTTTTTTTTATTGTGCCAATTGTCCCAAATACAGAATGTGAGGTCTGGCCAGTAGATGTAGAAAATGAGTCAAGTGACTGAACCCTTGTGTTCCATCACTTTCCCACATCCATCTTCCAAATCACTTTCTCCTGCGTACCTAGCTTCTATCCTCCACTTCTCATAGCAATAAGGCTGATGATAAACAGTGCATAGCAGTTACAAGCTGATACAGCTTAAGCATCTATTACTACAGAATGCCTTTAAATGCATTTTTGTTTGCTTTACAGTTTGGAAAACTCTTTGTCTATTATAATTTTTTAGATCTAGCTTGTAAGAATAGGTTAGGGACTTTTAACATTAATGTCTCAAATTGAATTCCTATTTTGATTAGAATGATTGTGTCCAAATAAGTTAGTTTCTGGTATTTGTACATAATTCTATGAGAAACAACATATATCATCTGAAATGGGGGTTATGGTGAGGTGAGAGTCATCAAAAGCAAGTATAAATATTGAAAATCTTTAAAACTGCAGTTTATTTTATAGATTCATATAGATTTATACAGCACGGAAACAAGCCCTTTGGCCCAACTTGTCCGTGCTGACCAAGATGCCTATCTGAAGTAGTCTCAATTGACTGCATTTGGCCCATATCCCTCTAAATCATTTTTATCCATGGACCTGTCCAAACGTCTTTCAAATGTTGTAATTGTACCAGCCTCAATAGTTTACTCAGGTAGCTTGTTCCTTATATCCACCACCCTCTGTATGGAAGATGTTGCCCCTTGGGTTCCTTTTAAATCTCTTCCCTCTCACCTTAAATCTATGTCCTCTAGTTTTAGACTCCCCTACCCTGAAAAAAAAACTGACCATCCACCTTATCTATGCCACTCATGGTTTTATATACATCTGTAAGGTCTCCCCTCAGCCTCTGATGCTCCAGGGTAAAAAAACCCCAGCCTGTCCAGCCTCTCCTTATAACTAGAAGCCCTCCAGTCCCAGTATCATCCTCATGAATTTTTTCTGCACCCTTTCCAGCTTAATGACATCCATCCTATAGCTGGTCTACCAGAACTGCGCACAATACTCCAAGTGTGGTTTCACCAATGACTTGTACAGTTGCAGCACAACACCCCATCCCCGTACTCAATGCCCTGACTAATGAAGGCAAGCATGCCAAACGCCCCCTTTACCACCCTGTCTACTTGTGTCATCTCTTTTAGAGAATTATGTACCTGTACCCCTAGGTCTCTCTGTTCTACAACACTCTCTCCAGGACCCTACCATTTACTATGCAAGTCCTTCCCTGGCTTAACTTCCCAAAATACAACACCTCACACTTATTCGAGTTAATTTCCATCTGTCTTTGCTGGCATAATTAGGCAAATTCTTTTTGGTGCTAAAATGAAAAATTTGTCACCACTGCAGTTGTAATAGGGTATCCTTTTTTCTGGAATACTTGAAAGTTACTAATCTTTTTTTCTTTTGCACAACTGCAGAAAAGTTGTTATCATTGCTGCCTGAGTATGCTGTTCCGTACACAATTCACCTTCTTGCTCATGATCCAGATTATGTAAAGGTACAGGATATTGAACAGCTGAAGGACATTAAAGAGTAAGTATGCTATCCAATTTCACTGTAATGTTGTGTTTACAAAACAATTTAAAGTTGCAGAGATTTACTACTTCATCTTTGTATGTTATCCTATAAACTATTTAATATCTTCTGTACCTAGTTGCTTCAAGCTCTTTGTTCATTTTTCCTGCATTTGTCTAGTGGCTGGTTAATTTTCTCTTTTTTCTTTTTATCACTCCTCCATTGAGTTGTATATTTACTCACTTTGTCAACAGCTCTGGAAACTGAAATTTACCATTTTGTTATTTAAAAAAATAACTGCATTCATTTTTAATGTATTAATCATCTGAATTCGCTATGCTTACAGATGGAATAAATTTAGATTAATGACAAACCTTCACATCCTCTACATGTCTTAAAATGTTTCATAAATAAATAATTATTTTGAAGTATGTTGATTGTTTCTTAAGAAGACATTACATTGAGATTATCAGACATCAAAGCATCTCTATTTTCAGGGAGAATGCAGTTAGAATTAACCAAATTTTGAAAATGAAATTTTGAAGAATTGATATTATTATTTGGGGGGGAGGGGGGGAAATCAAATCTTTCCTTTAGAAAAGAGGGTTTTGTCCTGTTTAGGGTTTAGTGTTTCACTTTAAATGAGTTGTTTGTTCACAAATCTCATTCATCTTGACTTATTTTTGGATCCAGAAAAGGTGAATGATCTGCACATCTTTCAAATACTTAATTTACTTTTGGGGGAGGGGAGATCTGCAAATCTTTTAAGTACTTCCTGGGAAAAGGGTAAATGAAAATAATGGCTTTGCTTTGGAAAGATTGTACAGAATGGATTGCTTACGCTGAAGTCATGAATCTGGTCTACATTGGAATTTTGTGCAAGAGGGGAAAGAAGATACTATCACTTGTCTTCATTATGTGTAGTGGTTTATGTAAGCTTGAGGTGGCAACCAAATAAAATTCTGTCCACTGTTTTGGCACTAAGTGGGAATGACCAGTCCTACCCAGGTTACGGCAGGGTTCTGTCCCTGTGAACCATTTGTAATCGCAAGTCAGAAATGCAGCCGCAAACTGAGTTCCCAGATACAGAAGATACCGCCAGCAAACCCATACCATTTGGTCTCTCAAACGTATGTACAAGCTGTACATGGGTAGGGTGTTTGTACCCTGGGGAGGACCTGTGTAGTGCTTTAGCAAAAAAAAAGATTTTAGAATATTGGAGCGTAGATTGTGTGGCTCAACTGCAGAATATGGACGTTTTTGTGGTAGATGTCTCCAGCTTCAATTTTCCCAGTTCTCAGATGGAATGCAAATATAAAATGCTTCAAGTCATAAGAGAGGGAGTGAAGGTTCTTAACAGTTTACACCAGACCTTGGTCGTACCTCATGCAGGGTTGTAAGGTTAGAATAAGTTTTCTGTTATCAAAATGAAAGTCAAGTTAGATAGAGAATGTAGATCTATCCCCATGTAATTGATACAGTAGAGCATTTGGGGAAAAGTTGTTTGCTACTCAAGTACTGTTGTACTTGTATTTCAAGTACTTCATCAAATGTTCTGAATTGAAGTAGGTAAGTATGCCTATTTTAATAAAACGGTTAAATTGGAAATTTGCATATCTTCTGTAAAATCAGATTTTTAAATTGATAAGTGAATTTCTCTTTTAATTTTCTTTTCCAGATGCTTATGGTTTATGCTTGAAATCCTGATGGCTAAAAATGAAAATAACAGTCATGCTTTTATTAGGAAAATGGTGGAAAATATAAAACAGACAAAAGATGTCCAAGGACCAGATGATCCAAAGATGAATGAGGTTTGGCTATAAATTTAGTGCAAATGATCTGCATATTGGAGAATACATGCAGAAATTACTCAACAGATGAGGCAGCATCTGAGGAGCGATAAACAGCATTACATTTCTGGTTGATGACCTTCAATCAAAATTGATGCAAAACCGTTCCTCTCTCCACAGATGCTCCTAACCTCCTGGTATTTATTTTTTTCTTAATTTCAGGTT
>JARFYF010000007.1:23517878-23528100 GCA_030265395.1 Rhina ancylostomus | reverse complement strand
AGCTGAAAACCATGCCTGAAAACTATACAGATCTGAGGTTGTAACATTAAAGCTAAATTTACTAGATTTAACTGATAAATTTAAAATAAAATAAACTCTCCCACTTACTCACCAAAGTCCACACTCAGAAAATCTTGCACTCGGAGAATTGCTGAGCTCAAAGAATAGAAATAAACAGGCCCTTTTCAAGTTGGCAGGCTGTGACAAGCAGGATATCATTAGTTGGGCTCCAACTATTCAAAATCTATATGAAGGATTTGGCTGAGGGACCAAACGTAACATTTCCAAGTTTACTGATAACATGAAACTAAGTGGGAATGTGAGTTTTGATGAGCATATAGAAAGGCTTTTTAGGATATGGGCGAGTTATTTTAGTTGGCACAGTGTGATAATAGAAATACAAGAATAGAATGTGGAGAATATGGAATTTACACTTTGGTAGGAAAATCAAAAGGCTGAATATTCTTTTAAATGGTGAGATATTGGGGAGATATTGTCCATGTACACAAGGCACTGAAAGCTAACATGAAAGCGCAGCAGACAATTAGGATGGCAAATGATGTGTTGGCCTTTATTGCAATAGGATTTCAGTACAAAAGTGAAGATATCTTACTACAATTATACAGGGCATTGGTAGACCACAGCTAGTGCATTGTGTACAGTTTTGGTCTCCATATCTAAAAATGGATAGACGGTACTTGCTACAGAGGAGCTGTGGCAAAGGTTCACCAGACGAGTTCCCAGGATGCTGGGTCTGTCACTGAGGAGAGATTGAGTAGGCTAGGATTCTATCCTTTAGAATCTATAAAAAATGATTTATTATTTAAACACAGAATTCTTAAAACTCGACAGGGTGGATATAGGATGTGTGGAGTGTGGAACTAGGGGTTACAAAATCAAAATAAGGGTAGACCATTTAAGATTGAAATAAGGAAGAAGTTATTCAGAGGGTAGTAGATCTTTGGAATTGTCCACCCTAGATGCAGTAGCAGCAGTCAAAAATTGAAATATTGAAGTATTTCAAGATATTAAAGGAATCAAGTGATTTGGGGTGGGGCAGGATATGGTGTTTGAGGTGGAGGACCAATCTTGATCTTGTTGAAAGGCAGAAAAGTCTGTGGGGCTGAATGGTCTATTCCTGCTTCTCTTTCATATGTTCTTATGTACTTAGTTTGCTTTTGTTATTACCTTGTTGATCCACATTGCAATTTTGGTGATTTATGTGTTAGCACTCTCGAATTCCTTTATTCTTTTCCAAATAACATGCAAACTCCTACATTTTCTTATAAAATGTAAAATGGTTTTTCATAGAAGGGGATTAAACAGCACATAAATTTAGGACTTTTCCATTCTATTTAACAGCATAGTTAGTCTTTATTACTCCAGGCAACACCCTAGGTCTGAAGTTTCTTTTTACAAGTATGGAATTTCATTCCTTAGTTTTATTATTGTTGGAGAGTCCTGTCTGTGATTCCTCTAATTCATAAACTAATCACAGTCTTCCTCTAACTGACTTGACATTGAATTTGGTATGCTGTCTGATAGTTCCTGATTCAGAGTTGGTACTGTTCATTTCACATTTTTTAAAATCTTTGGTTAGGAGATACAAAGCAACTCAGGTCTCAGGTGCTCTGGCAAGTTCCATCCAAGTCCAGTTAACTGATGTCATTCTTCATTAACACCCAGACATATAAAAAAAAGTGCATCGTTCTTTTTCCTGTGGATTCTGGGAACAGCAGTAGAGGGACAGAGGATTATTGGGGACTATTTGCATTATGGTAGGGTTTGGACTCCATCCCACAGTGATGTACCTTTTATAAGCAGCACACCATCGATATCATCAGCTCTTTGTGCAGGACATTATGTGCCACACAGCCATTGTTATGATAACTTTACCTGTGACTATTTGGCAGAAACTAAATAAATTAATCAGTTAAAATTGAGCAAGTCTGCTTTAATCTGCCTGTTTCCCTCTGACCATGATTTTTCCATGGGCTTTGTGATTTGTGGGTTAATCCACCCACCCAAAGCTATCATGATCCTTTTTCAAATAAAGTTTTAATGGTATCATCCTTTTGACTTTCCTATGTGAAGCCTGTTGGAGCAGCAGTGATGATTCACTTGTGTCATTTACAAGCCTTAATTACAATAAAATGTTATTTATTTTCATTCTTTATGTATGGCATTGGTTAGAATGGATGCTCCTTTTATTTCTCCTCCATAATTTTTACCTTATGTGCACTGCATTAATATAATTACAAATTATTTGGGTGACTACTTGTTTAGTAGCAATAGTATAAATGCTCTTCTTAACATGTTTAATTATTTGTAGACTTTTTATTTTCCCTCACCTGTTGCACTTGACATGGATTTGCTGTAGTTAAAATATAAACATTCTGTGCTGCCTGACAATCCAGGATTAACTTCACTTGATTGAATTGTACTGATGTCTCCTTCAGGGATGTTGTTACAAAGGTTCATTGATTCCTGATGGGGAATTAGATATTTAGTCAGCACATACTGACTTAATCATAGTGACGCTGGAATTGACGTCAGGATTGTATCATTCTCAACAAGGCATCACAATTGTGAAGTGTTATAAATCCAGCCTGATTTAATTTACAGTCAGCTAATACAACAAGAACTTCCATTTTTAACATAGTACAACCGCCCAAGGTGCTTCACAATAGCATTATTGAAAGAAAAATGACACCAGCCACATAAGACAATAACAGTACAGGTAGCCAAATCTTAGGAGTCTCCTGAAGGAAGTGAAGAGAAGAGAGGTTTACAAAGTGTATTCCAAAATCTGGAGTACTCATCAGACCCTAACCTTGATCTGTTATTGAGTCTTTGACCTTTTTATTTACAACTGAATGTTTCCATTCCTTGTCAATTAATTTCCATTATAATTAACTATAAATCAGCTTTAGTGCACGTAAAAGGTCAAATTTTCAAAATTCAGTTTGTTCTTAAATTGTTTTACATGGACACTGCAAACAAATTAAGAATAACCCTTTACTTTGTACAATATACCTGGAAAGTCAAATCCAGGAAGGACTTTCACAGAAAATGGCAGGGCCCTGTGGAGTGTTGTAGAGCAATGGCACCTTGGAGTTCAAGTACATGGTTCTTTGAAAGTGGAGTCATAGGTAGATAGGGTGCCGTAGAAGGCTTTTGGCACACTGGCCTTTATCAGTCAGGGCATTGAAGGTCATGGTGTGGTTGTACAAGATGCTGGAGACTCCACACTTGGAGTATTGTGTTCCATTTTGGTCACTTTGTGATAGGAAAGATGTTATTAAACAGGAAAGAGTGCAAAAAAAGATTTACAAGGATTTTGCCCGGACTTGAGGGACTGAGTTATAGGGAGAAATAGGACAGGCCAGGACTTTATTCCTTGGAGTGTAGGAGACTGAGAGGTGATCTTATAGAGGTGAATAAAATCATATGGGGCATAGATAGGGTGAATATACTCAAGTCTTTTCCCCAGGGTTAGGGAATCAAGAATTAGAGGACATAGGTTTAAGATGAGAGGGGACAGATTTAATAGGAACTTGAGGGACAATATTTTTACACAAAGGATGGTCAGTATATGGAATGTGCTGATAGAGGAAGTGGTTGAGGCAGGTACAATAACAACTTTTGAAAGACAGTTGGACAGGTACATGGATTGGAAAGGTTTAGAAGGTTATGGACAAAACTCTGGCAAATGGGACTATCTTGGATGGGGCATCATGGTTGGCATGGACCAGTTGGGCTGAAGGGCCTGTTTCTGTGCTGTATAACTCTATGGAGCAAGCTATAGAGTCATAATTCATGACTCTAGCTGTAGTGTGCACCATTTACAAAATGCACTGCAGTAATTTGTCTAGACCACTACTACAAAGCTTGCCAGTAGCCATTTCCACCACCAAGAAGGATATGGGCGGCAGGCACATTGTACATCACCACCTGCAAATACCCAATGCAAGGAAGCTTGCTAATAATAATAGAAGAGATGACAGTATAGAATAGGTAGAGAAACTAATGCTGGCATTGCATTGGAAACACTCAGATAGGTGGGGTATAAATACACAGAGGAACGTGCACCAAGTTGAACACCGGAGGAGACAAGACAGAGTAGGATGTCAAGGCTGACAATATCTACAATTGCATTTCTGATCTTCCTGCCCTCCATCAACACCCCCTCCTCCCCACCTCGGTTTGGTCTATTTTCTTGTTCTAAAGAAATGAATAGTCAGAGAATCATGGCAAACTTGCACCCAAAATTCTATCTTTATGTTGCAGTGATACATGATTCATAAAATGTGTCCTTAATTTCTTTAGCATTCAATTTATTAATGGTTTGGAAGAGAATTCAGAATAAAATATAAAACTTTGAACTTAAGTGTTTGCTTGTTTTTATTTTGAAATTTGGCCTCTGTTGCCAGGAGAGATTGAACCTAAACATCTGAACGTGAACAGCATGAATTAACAGTTGAAAAAAATTATCTTGGAGATGAAAATTCTTGAAGTGTTTGTGTCATCATCTAAACAAAGAGAAGATTGTTTAAAGCCCTATACCTGGGCAGGATGGTTAGTATTCCACACTTGCAGTTGCCAGGCTACGACTTTCCATCCATTAAAAAGAAAACATGAGCACAGAAGTGGAAAATTCTGTTTTTTCAGCGTATGTTCACTGAGTGCCCAAGTTCTTGTTTACCCCTAAAATATCTGGCATTGGGTCTCTGCAACTAAGATAGATATCTTTATCTTTATTAGTCACATGTTCATCGAAGCACACAATAAAATACATCTTTTTGCGTAGAGTGTTCTAGGGGCAACTATCCCGGGTAGACTGAAGGCTCTGCAAGGTTTTGAGAGCAGTCCCAAGATTAAGAATGACTAAAGCTCTGTAAACTCGGCCAGTTTACAACTAGCTGTCTCCAATAACTTTTTGGATTTTGAGGCCTCTGGCTGCAGCTCTTCAACTGTCACCAGAAGGTCCCTTTGTCAGTGGTCAAAAGTACAGTGAAGGTCTTCTCCCAGGGGGAGGAGAATATCAGATGTAAGCAATATATAAAGCTGGTTTGAAAATAAAAGAAGCTAAGCATTAGGGTGCCGATAAAAGGTGTAAGTGCAGTAAAACTACCAACAAACTTATTCCAAGTGGCAAAACAGAAATATCCATCAATATTACAATGTATCAGTGTATTTAGTTAAGTGTTGGAGCTGAGCAAAGGAGTATGTTTATTTATAGTGTGTTTATGGGCAGGAAGTATTATTGTATTGCCACCTATTTCCTGGTAAAGATCTGTTTATTTTGGAAGTAGACAATCATGAAATGTTTTAAATTATATTTAATTAATTTTTGTTATTGAATAGATGTGAGTCAATAATGTTCTTTATTTTATGTAATGACAATAGAACTACCCTTCTACAGGAGGAAATGATGCAACAAGTTAAATATAAATAAAAATATTTCTATAATTTAATGAGACACAGAGCATTAATGCTTTGCTCATGTGCTGTGATGCTGAAATTACTCAGGATATTTAGCTCAGCTGGATGAAGCTTTGTAAACAGCTTTATTATACACTGAAGCTATATTGCATTTATAGTAAAGCCTGTGTCTGCAGTGATTCAGCAATGTTGTAAAAAGTACATGTACATTAATGTGGGTTAATATTTACGCTGGCTAAATGTTAAAATTATCATCTGCGTCAGGATCATTTGCATTAGCATCGGTTTCTAAAACAACCAGGAGTGACACCACAAGCAATGTATTTGTCAAAGCATAAATTTCTTTAAGTTAATAAGCAGGTAAATAAGCAACTGTCAGAAATCATCAGGAGTTTTGTTGCTGATTATATTGTGATAAACTTACATCTTAATAATTTATTTACAATCGCCTAACCATAAATCAAATGAAAGTAGTTGAAAATAAATCAAGGATTTGCAGAAAAGGGAGATTGGAAAAAATGCAGATAACAACAGGGCTTGCCACTTACAGTAAAAGCTTACACTTGTGGAAATTCATGGTGGATGAAGAATCAGCAGGGACATGCTGAGTAAGATGCCTCGGGGATCTGTGTCGGGATCCCAATGGTTTCAAGTTTATATTAGCTACCTTGACAACATTCACATTGGCTTTAATCTTGTGCTGTTGGTTTCTGCCTCTTTTCTGGACCCTCTTGATCGCTAGCTAGACTTGGTAAATACACTTAGCTTCCATTTGTGGTGCAGGAACTGTTGCTGAGGTGAGTAAGGGAAAAGCCAAGCTCAGTGCACACTGATACCAAACTAAAAGGTGCAACAGGATCCCAAGGGACAACTGAAAAATGACAAAAATAGTTAAGTGAATGGAACAATGGGAGGTAGACAGGTAAATGTAAACTGAATATAAGTCTGAAAAATGAGAGACCAGAATCTGTCATGAATGTCCTGAAACAGAAAGTTGAAGGAGATCTAGAAACGTTGTTGACATTCAACACCGTAGTTTAACAAAATAACTAGACATGAATAGACATAAAATGCAAGTCACAGAAATTGTTACCTGAGCACCTACTCCTCAGGCAGTCTTTTGGGGTTGATGATGACTTGCTTCCAGTTCAGTTCTGTGGGTTCTGAGATGACTGATGTGGCCAATGTTGATGAAGATTGAGAACTAATGTGGATTGGAAGGCTCTGCCACAGATGGGACAAGAGGTAGTTTTGGAGGTGGTGTGCTCCTTTTGCCCTAAACACTAGGCATGTTCTCAATGCATGGGCATGACATTCTCAATGTCATTCTGAATACTCCTGCATTTTGAGTGGCCATAGGCCAAGGATTCCTGTATGTCTGAGGGGATTTTACACCTTTCTAAAGGACCTTTGAGAGCATTTTTGAATTGCTTCCTCTGTCCACCTGGTAATCTCTTGTGGTGACTGAGCTCAGAGCAAAATGTCTGTTTTGGGAGCCTGGTGTCAGGCCTGCCCATTGGAGTTGAATGAGTGTAATTAGGACCTAGTGCTGGGGATGTTGGCCTGGGAGAGGGCATTGATATTGGCTTGTTTATCCTGCCAATGGATTTGGAGGGTTTTGCAGTGGCAACATGGATGGTATATCTTCATGGCTTTGAGGTAGATAGACCATGTTCTCAGGAATGTACCAGAGGGGAAGGATCATTGCTGTCCATGAGCTTTGTAGCTGGTTTGAGGTCTTGTTCTTCAAACACTTTTTATGCAGATGGACAAAGGTGATGGTGAATTTCATCTTTGATGTCAGTTTTCATTGAGAGGAGGCTTCAGAGATTTGGGAAGCAGTTCACATATTCCATGGTGCTATAAGCTGAGAAAAAAATTACTTCCACTGGGATCAGTGAGGTGGGGGCAGAGAGGGAGGTGTCTGGAATTCACTGGCTAAAAGCTGGTAGAGGCAGAAACCCTCACTCCATTCAAAAATTTCTTGAACAGTAACATGCAGGATGACTGGCTTCATGTTGGAAAGGTGGGATTAGGCTGTGTCATTCTTTTATGAACAGAAGAGACTTAATGGCCAAATACCCCCTGCGTCAATTTTTTTACGTTTCTGGTTCTATGATTCTATTCACTTCAAAAATGCCAAAATATAAATGTTTCTTAGTTGGCATCACTATCACTGACTCATGAGGTTGTGGGTTTAAGTTGGATCCCAGATATTTAACCATAAAAATTTAGACTGAAATTCCTGGTCGGTACTGAAGGACTGGTACACCACCAGAGACTCTCTTAGAGACTTTCAGAGAGTCTTTCATAGAAAATGTTAAAATGAGGACTTGTCTGCACTCTCACGTGGATGTAAAATATCCAATGCCTTTAATTTCAGTTTGCACCAGTGATCTGTAGTTATACATTCACTAACATCATTAAGTAAGATTGTTTGTCTATCATCAAATTTTTGATTGTGGAAGTTTGCTAGTACAAATTGGTTGTTGCTTTCCCTACATTAGAGCAGGGACCAAGGAATATTTCATTGGCTCAAAAATGCTTTTGGACATCCAGAGATTGTGAAAGGTACTCTATAAATGTGTCTTTCTTTATATAATAAAATACTACAGTAAGTAGTTAATAGTGTGGACTCAGTGAGCTGAAGGGCCTGTTTCAATGTTGTATCTCTCTACAACTCTCCTAGTGATCTTTATAAGATAAGATATCTTTAATAGTCACATGTACATCAAAACACACAGTGAAATACATCTGTTGCATTGAGTGTTCTGGAGGCAACCTGCAAGTGTCACCACATTTCCAGCACCAATATAGCATGCTCACAACTTCCTAACCTGTACGTCTTTGGAATGTGGGAGGAAACCAGAGCACCTGGAGGAAACCCATGCAGACACGAGAGAACATGCAGACTCCTTACAGACAGTGGCTGGAATTGGACCCAGGTCACTGGCACTGTAATAGTGTTATGCTGGCCGCCTGCCCCCTACACTATATGTTGTACCAGTTGGAAGAAAGTCAAAACACTGCTTTGAAGATACATCCAGAAAACCATGAGAAATGTATCTCTGGCAACTGCATTATAATAAACATCTTCATTTATATCACACCTTTAATGCTATGAATAACTTTAAGATACTTAACATTAAATACTGATCTAGTCATCCAAAATTGGTAAGACCTTTGTACCAACATTGAACAATCTGCATTTACTGGAAAATGACATAACCTTCCAGTTAAAAACTACTGGAAAGGCATCAAGAACTCTACATTTTACAGATATTAGCACATTAACTTTGATAAAAATAAACTGCAGGTGTATATTAATGTACTTGGCACCAAGATATATCCTTAATGAACTGCAAAAGCAGATTAAATGCCATTAACAGTTATTCTGAAATCATAACATTATTTGGCAACAAGGTAATATTATTGTAAAACACTGTGGGCCAGTGTAAAAGTAACCTATATCTGAGCAACTGTAGCTTGTGACATTTTGTTTATGTCAACAACAAAAGCTGATCATAGCCCTGCTTCTTCACAAGAAAGGAAGGCATGAAACAACTCCTAATGGCCACGTCTACAGTACATGGAACTAACAGGCTTCTTTCTGTTTAACTTTTCGGAGGATCTGAGGAGATTCAGTGAAAGAGGAATTAATTCAAATACATAAAAAATGAAGCTTATGGATTTTGGCTTTAAGGTGTAATGATACCAAATAAGTATCTCTTTAACCACAAATGAATTGAATTTACTCTTATATTTAATATGTCAATTTCCAGGCACACTCCAGGACCTGGCATATCTACAATGATCACTTCCGCCAGTCTCAACAGGGCTATGTGTCAATCGCTTTGGCTTCCCACTGGGTTGGGCCAAAGAATGGAGACATTAATCCAGAAACAGTGCAGCTTTGCCAGTGCTCCATCAACTCTGTATTAGGGTGGTTCGCCAAGCCAATATTCATAGATGGCGATTATCCGGCATGTATGAAAGATAACCTCAAATCTCTACTGCCAGTTTTTGATGATGAAGAGAAAATGGAAATAACAAAAACAGCTGACTTCTTTGCTCTCTCATTTGGACCACTGAGTTTTCGACTTTTGGATTCAAAACTACTATTTAACCAATCAAAGAAATATCTTCTGAGACAACTTCTCTCTTGGATTCAAGCAGAATACAATAATTCAAAAATATTAATTGTGGAGAATGGCTGGGATGACAGCAATAGCAACACAAAGACAGCAGATGTGTATAATATGTACCCATTAAAGAAATTCCTCATGGATGTGCTGAAAGGTAATATTTTTCTATCATTTTCCTTTTCTTAATGAAAATTTTCATAGAATGCACCTGAAAATTAGAAAAATGCATGGAGGCTTCTGATAAAGCCAATTCCTATGGATCTTTAGGCTAAAAATGTCCTCAAAGATAATGAAATTTTTCACGTAGAAACAAATTCAAAAGCACAGATGTATAAAGAGAGAACAGCAAGCAAACTCTCAGACACTTGAGGTCTGCAGGAACAGCAACAAGTAACATCTAGAAAAGTAATAATATGAATGGATGGAAAGATGAACCAATCAAGAACCAATGTTGGGCTGAAATAAAGGGTATGCTGACATAGCTTATGGGTATAATTCAAAATTCTTTCTCCTTACACTGCACAGTCTGAGCATCTATTACCTTTAACCAGTCACCTCTGGTAAATTCTGTGAGAGAAGCTTGCTGCTGCTGTTTAGGTGGTAAAATAAATCATTCCATTAGAAAGAATCTC
>JARFYF010000007.1:23391023-23402444 GCA_030265395.1 Rhina ancylostomus | reverse complement strand
GAAAATCTGATACTAACTTCAATTGGCTGCCAAGCAATACAAAGAACTATACCAAACCAAACTGTACTTTTGTTATCTTATTTATTTTGGCAAGAAAATGTATCTGTTCCAAGCATTCATTGAAATGACAGGATAATTTTAAACAAGTTGTAACTTTCCTTCCGAATTAACCGTAACTATTCTACGCTTACAGAACAATAACATCAACTCATGCAGTAATCCCTCATTACATCCAGTGAATCACTAATACAACACTAGAACTATTTCATTGAAATCAACTGCAAATTGTATCCCTTGCTGTGATTATGTGACAGCGTTTATTTGAGTGAATGTCAGATTTGAATAAAGCTGACCTACAATGGTCAAATCGAGCATTCAATGATAAATGCTCTGCAGTAGTGTTCCTGAAAGATCAGTGCTGGCATCACTTCTCTTCACAATTTACATTAATGATTTATATTTGGAATTAAGAAGACAACTTCTAAATTAACAAACAATGTCGAGAAATGGGGGTGAGGAGCTCGGGGGAATGTTCAATTCTGAGCAGAACGGCAAGAAATTACTGGACAATATTAACAAAACTTGTGGAATGGGAAAATAATTCAAAAATAATGTTTAATTCTGATAATTGTCCAAGAAGCACACAATTGTGCAGCTAGTAAAGTTGCTGCTTCACAGTTCCAGTGACCTGGGTTCAATTGCGATCTCCATTGCTGTCTGTGTGGTGTTCTCTCCGCGTCTGTGCAAGTTTCCCCTGGGTGCTCTGGTTTCCTCCCTCATCCCAAAGAAGGGGAATGTGAAAAGAATGAAATAGGATCAGAGTAAGTGGGTATTTGATGGTCAGTGGTGACCTATTAGATGTCTCAACAATGGAATGGGAACATTCATATTTACCAGCAGCATTTTCATCAAAACCCCAGGTCTCATGCCTTCTCAGAAGTAAGGTTTGAGTATGACACAATTTGACTTGTACATGTTCATCACTTAACCTCCCCTCACCCCTTACTAAACGGTCCATCCAGAAACATTCCAAAAATCACATGGCTCACCCAGCTGACAACATAATCTCCATTTGCCACTCAGCATCGTTTGTACATCGTGAATGTGTAACTCTGCAAAATGTTGGATGGTGCTGGGTTGAAGCGTGCTTTCAACATCATAAGAGTTCCATCATGAGATGTTGGTTGTTCTTCATGATGCCAATAAGACTAGAATGTTGTGTAAATGTTGGACTAATGACATTTGCCTTTTTAACTCATGGATCAGCGCAATTTGTTCTTCAGCATTCTAGATGTTTCAGGCAACAATGATATGATCATTGCAGAATGTATCCAAATATTCCAAGTAAATACTAAGTGCCTCTGTGTTTCATGGTATTCCAGAGCTTTCTATTTACTCCTTTTGTGCTATCTTGTGTTCCCTTTATGCGTATGATTGTCTTATTTACGTTTCACGGAATGCCTTCTTTATCACTACAACTCTGCAAATTTGAAAACTCATCAAGTCTTACTTTCTTCATTTAGGACCTCTGCCTTGTCACTAATGCAGTGTATCGTGGGTTCTTCTAAACTAGTCTAGAGCCGAGGATCACCTTCATTCATTTACTCACTTAGACAATGAGTGGGAAATAAACACAACTCCTTTTCTCTGGCAGTCAGACCTGAACTGAGGCTGCAAGCAGAGTGCAACAATATTACAACAGACAGGCACATCGCTTAATTTCTTAACCCCCAACCTTAATGTGATATTTTCCTCAACAGTTAATGGATATACAAAAGTTTCATCTTCTGATTGCCACCAGTCACCCTAGAGAGGTGCACGTATAAAGACTTTGATTGGTGCAGGTGGCATCAGACTTGGTTTTACTGGCTGTCATGAACTGTTCATTTGGACCTGTAAAAATGAACACAGTTACAACAAGGTACCAGGTTGTTTCTGTGCAATTAATAATTTTAAATGTAGTTCTCTGTTTCTAAAATATAAATTTTGAAATAGTAAATTGAAGTAAAGAATAAGTTAAGGTTTCTGTATTTTCATTTGTCTTGTGATAAAACCATTGTGTAACTCACACACTCAGAAATACTCAGAAATAATGGAATAAGAATTTAATTCACTTCAATTTCCATCATCTGTTCCAAAGGCTGGACCATTATTAAATTCCAAAAATATAAATTTTAGTTTAATCTTCTGATTTCGTTTACAAATCACATCCTTCTTGTTAAACAAAATATCAGCATCTTAATTTGACGGAACAACAGCCACGCTGAAGAGATAGAATTTGGGACTGATTAAAACAATCAACCAGGTCTAAGCAATCAATATCCCAGAAAATTTAACCTCAGGGAAATTGTGGCTCAGAGAGCTGAGGTGTAGGAAAACTGTCCCCTCAATGTGAAGGAATTCCAAGAAAGCCCCGCCTTTTACAAAGTATTATTGTTTTAGTTTGATAGTTTCCTTGGCTATTTCCTGTAGCTGAATTACATGAATAACCGAACAATAAACAGGAAACAATGGCATTGTCTCTTGCCACTAATGATTCTTGTGCATAAATTTAAATGAGAAATTCGATCAGGTTTTAAGTACATTACTGTTGAAAATATTTTTGGTAAAGGACAGCTTTATTGTTAATTCTTTAGGGCACAGCCTGTTTTTGGATACTGGATTTTCCATCTGCTATTAAAATTAAATAAAGGTTTGCTAAAGCTTCACACATGCAAAAAGATTAATTTAAATTTGGAAAAGTGAGCTGGGGCTCCCACTGTAGCTGTGTAATGGGCACCATAGAAATGTTCATATAATCATCTTACTTCTGAGTTTTAGTCTTATTTTCCTTATGGGCTCCATTAGGTAAGAATTATTCCCTAATATTGGTAACAGTTTAGAAGTTTTATTAAAGTCATGTTGCCCTTTTTCGAATTTAAATTTTCATTAGAATTTTGTAAGTCAATACAATACTGAAGGATAATATCCTAATTCACCTGTTCTTGATTCATATTTTCTCCTTTAATTGATCCTCTCAGGACAACCAAATACTTTTTAAGAAAGATATGGATAGTGTCCCAAGCAGAGAACTGTGCTGATTATGCCAATCATAATGAGCCACACCAGGGTGTCCTCTCCTCAGTGAGTCTACAGGGGAGGGGCAAGAGGGGCATGGCCCTCCCCAGTAACCATCTACAATTTATAGTTGATTTGGTGGTTATGGGCTTGTGAGCATCTGTTCACCCTATTGCATCAAAAATGTGCATGTATGCCCTCCAAAACATGGTAAAGTGAAATTTTGACAAAGTATAATGCACAGGTATAAATTTTATTGCCAAATGGCTTTGACTGTTCATTAAAGCTAAACATGTTCTTAAATTTTCTAAAGGATTTTGCACTGCAAGTTGTCATTACTAGAAATCAAAATCAGCAGTATAGCCTTCTAAGCACGTGTGGAAATTGCTGTCAGTCTCAGGAACTGGAATTTAGTTTTTTTTCTTTGCTTAGATCGGGATTGTAGTGAATTCAGGGAAAAGTGGTCCTGCCAAAACCAAAACTACGAATCATTGGACATTGTAAGTGTGTTGGAAATGTCACTTAAAAGCACTATTGATGACCCTTTCCATTACTCTGCTGATTTGGGCAGGGCACACCTGGGCAAGTTTCCACATTGTTAGGTAGATGCCAGTATTGTAACTGTACGGAGAAAGGTTGGCTAGAGACCATACTGTTCTGGAGCATGTCTACAGCTTCATAACTGGGATGAGTTCTGGTTCCATGGCCTTCTCAATGCTCTCAGTCATTTTTCACTATCATGGGGATAGAATCAAATTGGATGAAGACTGGCTTTAGTGATGGCTGTAACTTCAGGAGGAAGCTATGATGGAGCATTATTTTGGGATTCTTGACTGAAAACAACAGCAAATAATATCCACATCTTTGACACATGAATGACCAGATGATCTTTCTGCACGGCACTGGTTGGGGACGAGAAGAAAATCAGTCTTGAACTCAACTAAACTCACTGCTCATCTTCAAATTTGCCATTACTGGAGATCACCTAAAGAGGTAAATGGTGAGTTTTCCAGCTGATGGAATAAAAGCATATTCAAGGAATGGACATCAGACATTCCTTCAGATGATGGGAAACTGCACTGAATTCCAAACCTCAGATCTGTCTGCAAACTTGGAAATCTAATTGACAAATTAATGCAAGTCATCCTGCACAATATCATCTGGAGCCAGGAAGGTAAGAGTTCCTCTCTTGGCTATTTATATTGCAATTGCAAACATGTTTCTTAGACACATCACCACAATTAGCGAACAGAATAATTTTCCAAGATTATTACAATGAGCAGGGCATCTATGTCCTGTTGCTTTAGTGTTGGAAAAGACTGAAAATAATTGTATTCCTTGCTCATCCTCTCAAAGCAACAAAACAAAATGTATCTAACATAGTCTCAGTGAAACGTGATGAGTAAAGGTTTAGCACATACACAGAAAGCACTCCCAAGAAATAACACAGCATACTTGCTATACAAATACTTATTTCTGTCAATGAAGAATAGACACCATAGCTCAGCTGAAAGCCTCTGTATTGGTTGATTTGTTTATTCCAGAGGATGGCTAATTTTAGTTGAATACTTCATGCATGATCTTAATGCTAAATACAAGCTGGAAGTTACAGGCTGTCCCCAGGTTATGAACTCCTTACCTATGGAGAGCTGTACATATGACTGAGCTCTCATAATTAAATTCAAGAGTCCGACATACATAATATGCTTATTCCTATAAACAACAGAACTAGTTTCTTCTCTTCCCCCATTTTTAGTAGTTGCTCTTTCTTATGTCTTGGGTGTTTTTGCTGCAAGTCATTACAATACTGTGGAAATATAGTTACCACATTGAGTGATTTTTGTGTATTTTCCAACTTATGAACAAAATCGAATTATGGACGTCTGTAAAAATGGAACCCATTCATTACCTGGGAACAGCCTGTATTGTCAAACTATGACACAAATTGATAGTGCATCAGGACAATATTTGAATTCCTTCAGATTCACTTGTTACAGACAATGTGCCTCTTATCAAGTTTTATGATGCCTAAGGTGACTATATATAAGCTGAGAGGGCATTCATACTTCAACTGCACTTTCATACAACTACTCCGAATCATGCCTCATAAATAGGTTAGGTTACATAACATTTGTCCTAGTGAACTTAAAGACGTTAAAGAGTTGAAAGGCATTAGTAATAAGACTTTTCTTTCATACATTATAAATTCCATTAAAAATTATTTCGGCAGGGAAATAAAACAGTTTCTACATATTTTTCTGAAATGTTAGTGACTTCAGACAGAATAAATGCATGGGTTACAGCAGAATTTCGTTCCATTGCCTACCAGGTGCCATGGAAGACAAATTTTGGCTATCCTCATAATTCCCATAGCTCATTCCTTTTCAGGCTATTACCATGAAGCTATGCTCTGAAATGCCCAAAAGCTTAAAATACTAAGACACTTCAAAGAATATCCTGGCAACTAAATATAAAGATGAGATGGGTGAACAGACAGTGCTAAGAAGCTGAGTTTCTCTTGGGTTCTCTTATTTAGGAAAGAAAGTGAGTAGAGCAAGATCATTTTCATGTTATCTGGGAAGGGCTGGATCAGAGGAGAAAGAAGGGTCTGAGGTAAGGGGAAGGATCATGGATTGTGTCGTTAAGTAGAGGGACTAGGGTTGGTTGCAAAGGATTCTAAGTGACAGGGGCTGTTATTTTTGGTTGGAGTCAGATGGAATCATCTAATGAAGGGGAGGGGTGGGGCTACCAGGTTGGCTTTAAGGATCTGTGTGTGGGGATGAGTTGGTCCCAAAGTGGAGAAGGGTAAATAACTTGCTTAAGGGGGCCAATCATCAGCATCTCCAGGCCATGCTAGGACCTACTGAGGGAGATCTCCTTTAAATCATTCAGACAGACTTCATGGGTATGTTGCAAACCTGTGATTTCACTAATAGCCTGCAGACCGCTCATACATGAATGAAAATCCCAAAAGTGACATCTATAAATGCAATGCGCATCACTGGGTGCTATTGCACATGTCTAGAATCTGCTGTGTGTTAGATGCACAGAAGATTCTGGAGCAAAAATGCAATCTGCCAGTAAACTTGCAATGTTTTGCTCATGTTTGACTTTGGATGGGTAATTCAGAAAATTGTGGCACTACGTGGTAAATGCATCAAGCAGCAGCAAAAATAAAAGCAGGAGTGCAACATAACTTGACTCATCTTCAATTATTTTATGAACAACTTCCAATTATATAAATACATTAAACTTCAATTCCCCATCTCACCTTAATTTTGACTTTTCTATCTGTGTCCTCCTACACTATTAGAATAAGGCCTAATACAAACTTCAGAAACAACACCTCCTCTTCTGTCTGGTACATTGCAGCCTTCTGAACTCAGTATTGAATTCTTCAACTTTAGGAGTCTATTTATTTCTGTCTGTATCAAAACTGGCCACTTCTACCTGTCATCATTTTGGCTCAGATTCTTCTCTTTCTATTAGTTTAGTCTATTCTGCAAGGCATGTCCCACAGCTTGCTATTAGCAAGACATAACATGGACAAAGAAGTATAACGGGCTTTAAGTCATTTGGTCTCACATATCAGAGATATTCACTGGTTTTACCCATATTCCCCCACATTCTCTGCTACTGAAAACGAACTTGTTTTCTCTTTCCCAGTTCTGACCAAGTCTGAAACAGTAACTGTTTTTCTTTCCATAGTTACTGCCTGACCTGCTATGTGCTTCTAGCATTTTCTCTTTCTATTTCAGATTTCCAGCATCTGCAGTTTTTTTTGGATATCCAATTAACTGGCTTGTTTAACATTAGAGAAATTGTCAAAAGTTTTACATGATAACATTATGAGACATATATCAACACTGAGCCAAAGAAGCACAACTAAACGGTTTAGGATTGAGGAGATACTGAGAGGACAGCGAGGGACAGAGGTCAAAGAAGAGAATTCCAGTGCCCAGGCAACTGAAAATAATGTTCACCAATAGTGAGACAAAGGGAGTGGCAGAGTTCCCAAGTGGCCAGAGTTGGAGGGACACAATCTTCTCAGGATCTTAGGGCAGAATATTCTAGCAACCAACTTATTCATGAGTATATTTGCAAAATCTAAGCAAGGTTCCTTTTGCAAGTTGACTTCTAGGTTAGGTAGTCAGGACCTTGCATTAGCAGTGAGCTGATGGATGTCGTTTAGACTCCCCGCAAAATAATGAAGGGAACACCCAGAGATGCTGTTGGTGCCAGGTGACCCCAATCAATACATAGGTGTGTGTCTTCACCAGTTGAAGAGTATCTGGCATCATCTGCCTTGAGATGTCCTAATACCCTTGGATGCAGTACAGTGGCATTGCAAGTGCTACTTCACCGCTCCAGTGACCAAGGTTCAATCCTAACCTCCAGTGATGTCTATATGGACTTTGCACCGTCACCCTGTGACCTGTGGGTTTTCTCCAGATGTTCTGGTTGCCTCCCACATTCCAAACACATGCAGGTTGATAGGTTAATTGGACACCTAGTCTGTATGTGAGTGGAAGAATCTGTGGGGAGCTGAAGGGAATGTAGGGAGAATAGGTTACATGGAAAAACAGTGGGAATAGGATTTCTTTGTGTGCCAGCATTAACTGGATGAGCTGAATTGGCCTCCCTCTATATTGTAAGGAAATGTGGAAAAGCGGTCAGTCTTTTTGACATAGGTTCCTCAAGACAATGATAAAATAGTTATTTCTAGCATTTCATAGAACATAGAACAGTACAACACAATACAGGCCCTTCAGCCCACAATGTTGTGTTAGCCTTTAAACCTCGCCTAAGACTATCTAACCCCTTCCTCCCACATATCCCTCTATTTTAAATTCATCCATATACTTATCTAGTAATCTCTTGAATTTGACCAATGTACCTGCCTCCACCACCAGCCCAGGCAGCACATTCCATGTTCCAACCACTCCCTGGGTAAAAAACCTTCTTCTGATATCTCCCTTGAACTTCTCACTCATTACTTTAAAGCCGTGCCCTCTTGTATTGAGCATTGGTGCCCTGGGAAAGAGGCACTGGCTGTCCACTCTATCTATTCCTCTTAATATTTTGTACAGCTCTATCATGTCTCCTCTCATCAGGTAGCAGATTATCAGTTTTTCTGCCCCATCCGTGATTTTTGCAGGAATCCATATTCCAGCAGACAAGCAATGCTGGCTGCAAGTTGAGCCACCACCCGGATAACATGTCCCATAGCTCCACTGCCCTGTGTAACACAACTCTCCTGGATCTGCTGGCTAATAGCCAACAATTCCAAACAGAACCACCGACCACCAGCTGCAAATAGCTCAGCACACATCCGTCAGTGAACAATGAGAGTCCAAGCAGGGCTGGTGGTCAGTAGCTCATGTCGCTGACTGTCCCTTCATGGCTGAGTGACGATTAAGGGACCAGCAAGTAAGCAGTGACTCCCTGAAGTGAGGTCTGATCCATTACACAACGGCCCCCTGGTTTTAGGTCAGGGCTTGTTGAATGGGCTCATCAATGTGATAGGAAAGCAAAAGGTAGGAAAGTGCTCAATCTATTTTAATAGTTTTAATCATTTGTCAGTATTCTAATGTGATTTAAATTCAGAGTATTTATTTATGAGCTTATTTAAATCTAATCAATTTACTTGACTATTAGAAGTATTTAACAACAGTTAAAGAGCTGTTCACAGCAACGAGCTAGGCTGGTCAATGCTGATCCATGTTAGTGTGGAGGGTCAGTGCATTGACAGACCCAACCCTGTCGTGCAGAAAATCAACACCCCCTGAACTCAGTACCCTGCTGATGTAATGGGCAGCTCATTCAGACCTGCAGTTGCCTGAGGATGTGGAGGGTCACCTGTCTCCAGCCTGCTAAGCCCTGCCTGTGGAGGGAGTCAGTCCACTTCAGCCGTCTGGGATCTTTGAGAGTTGGGGGTCTACACTCTCTGAGCTGCAGGGTCCTGTGTCTGAGGGGATCAGGTGGTTCTGACCTTTCAGTGGGCAAGGTCACCTCACTCCACCTTGCACATCCAGGGAAGGTGAGGCACCTGCAGCAATTTTGGCCTGCAATCCTGGTCGAGGATCAAGAGCAGGCACAGTGGTGTAGCGGTTAGCATAATGTTTTACAGCGCCAGTGACCCGGGTTCAATTCCCACCTCTGTAAGGAGTTTGTACGTTCTCCCCGTGTCTGCATGGGTTTCCTCCCGGGTGCTCCGGTTTCCTCCCATGTTCCAAGATGTACAGGTTAGGAAATTGTGGGTATGCTATGTTGGTGCCGGAAGCATGGTGACACTTGCAGGCTGCCCCAGATCACTCTGTGCAAAAGACATATTTCACTGTGTGTTTCAATGTACATGTGACTGATAAAGAAATCTTATCTTATCAGCTAATTGAGTATCCTCACAACCCAATACAAAACATGTAACTTCCTTAAGGAGGTGAAGAACTAAGTGGCAAAACAATTCTGGATTTCAGCTCTGAGCTCGATATATTTTATTGGGTCAGGACCTCTTTAAAATTATTATTCATTCACAAGGATGTAGGTGGACATTTGCAAGGTAGGTGTCAATGGGCATCCTCTGGTGGCTTGAAGCAGGTGAGCCATTGTGTCTAATGCGCCAGTCTGTGTGTGGAAGGCTCTCACAGTGCTGTTGGGTTAGATGTTCCAGGATTCAGAGCCAGTGAGTCAACAGACAGAGCAGGTTTGAATGCTGTGTCAAGAAGCCTGATTCAATGGAATTGTAGGACAGTGTGGAAGGACAGCGCAGTTTATCTTCCTTCCTATGGTTCCCTGGTGCTGTTTATATCAGGAATGATAGACAGTTCACTCAAACATTGTGCTGCGTTGCTAAGCAGTCTGTGCTCTAACAATACCACAAGTGTGAATAAAATCCTTACAAGGATGCCATGTCTCTGGGAACCTTATTGTCCTGAAGGTCTTTCCCACCATTGAAGTGCTTTTGAAGAGTATACTCTGTTGCACTGTGAGACTTGTGTTAGCCAACCTGTGCACAGCACACCCTCACAAGCAGCATCATGGGAACAGCCAGAAGATTTGCTCTGTTTCAGTGACGTTATTGAGAAATAAATATTTTCCAGGACAGTATTCTCCTTCAGCTGGGAGTATTAGCATGTCAGACAAAAACATGGATGGAATAATTAATGCTTTAGCCCTGCCATACCGTGAATGAACTATTTTATAAAAGCAGGCTGACCAAATTAAACATTCCCAGAGCTGATTATTCACATCTGCTGTATTTATCATAAGGCCATCTCCATGATGGGATGGGATGGGTTACATCAGGCATGTGTATCATTGAATCACCTCAGCACACAAACAGACTTCACCAGAAAGAACACAGTGCATGCAGAACTCAAATCAGTGCTTTTCATGTAAGGAACAGTTATAGAAAACAGGAAACTATTACATTGGCATTCACACAGCTTGTGACAGCCATTGCTGTCAGGACACTATAGATGTCATTTAAATGTTGAAGCATTTATTCAATGTGAATCTTTTCCAGCCAAATGAAGCAGTACAATCAAAGTCAAAGTCATGTTTTTTGTCACATGCACAAGTACATGTGTGCACAGGTGCAATGAAAAACTTACTTGCAGTAGCATCACAGGCACTTGACATCATGTGAGCAGCATTCACAAGAAAAGAATAAATTAAACATAAATTATGCACAATTTTTACAAGAAAGAACACAATTAGAATAAAAGAAAGTCAAAGACCATTTTAGTGCAAAGTGATTAAAGTGGTAACAGTGTTGTTAAACTGCAGTGATTAGGGTTGTGCTGGTTGGTTCAAGAACTGAATGGTTGAAAGGAAGTAATGTTGGTGAGTTATTTCCCACATCACAGAGGTTCATGTTATTGTGTGAGAAATAAGAAACCCTGTGAGTGAAAGGAGAGCTGACAGAAGTAGATGTGAGGAAACAAAGAGTGCCGAGTAAATCACCAGCTTTTCCAAGTATCCTGTCCAGGAAACTGAATCCATTTTCAGGATCACTGGAACAAAGCTGAAGCATTAGTCACAGCCATTGAAACGTGATCTTCTGCAATGTGTGATCCAATGTGTTAAACGGTCAATTTCTCCCGTTTGATAATCCCAGCAGGTGGGAAAACAGAATCTTCAGATTCAAGATGAAAACACCCCCTGCTTTAACAGGGCAGAGATTGGATCGTGCCTTTTGCACACAGTGAATGTAGTATATTAATTAGTGCCGGGAAGGGAATTGGGAGCCTTAGAGTGATGGAATGCAATTAATTCCTTCGCCCAGATAATCATTGATGTGCAATAACAACAAATCTCACTTTGAATTATTAAACAGCACTGAGGGTATTGTATGTCGGAATG
>JARFYF010000007.1:23346754-23370029 GCA_030265395.1 Rhina ancylostomus | reverse complement strand
AAGATTCACCACACTTGGGCCAACTATTAAACCACCTTCTGCACAATGCTTTAAGCCTGTTGAACATTTCCATTTTAATCTAAATCATGGTTAAATCAGTTGTAATCTCTATGGTGAATTAGAAGCACTTGCAATGGTTATGTGACAAGTTGTCTTTGCAGCATAAGGAGGGGTGATACACTGGATCAGAGTTTAGGCCATCTAAGGGAATGGGGAGGGCTTGTTGCATAGGGATACAAGTCATGACAAGGGGGCAGAGGTCTCTTAATTAATCATGAGCAGATATCCACATACCAATCTCCATAAACACAATCATGACAAATAGTAACAGTCATCTGTTACACAAAATTTATGAAACTCAGACTCTTGTGAACAGTTTTGTTTGCTCCTAGCTTCTCCAAAAATCATATGAAAGTCACGATGAGTTTATAGATACTTAATTTTCACATTGGTACAATGCAGCACTACCTTACATCAGGGTTTTGCTAGAGAAATTAAAACTAGAAGTAAACCTGTCCAATTACCACTTAACTCTTGCCCTCAATCATTACCATTATAGTAATGGTGATAACAAAATAATTGCTTGGTCCTGTGTACATCCAATCCACAATTAATAAGAGTTAAACAAGGCCTACTATTAAGGCAGCACAATTGGTTGGTATTGGGGCCAATGTTATGCCACTAAGTTGTATTTTAGTTCAGATTCTCCCCATAATGAATTAATACTGCTTTCCTGGTGAGACCATGTTTAGTGGTCAAAAATTTTACTGCAAGAAAGAAAGATCAGTCTCACACAAAATGAAGTGCAGAAGGTAGGAGAGAACCTTGCCATGATATCTGTGGAGAGAGATTGAAAGGAAATTATATTTCCCAGTGAAAACATATTTCAAAGTAATTGATGATTTAAGGGCTCTGTCCAGGCGCTCATAAGCTCTTATTTTCCGGCAGCGACAATGAATGGGGTGTAGGTTGAACTACCAGCTTTGCAAGAGTTAGTAAGTTTGTTCTGAAGGAAAAAAAATTACTTCCTTATTCAGTAGACAAAAATTAAACATAGACTTTCATGATAAATAACCTGACTTTGAGGTGGAGGTTGCAAAGAAGCATCAAAATATATCCAATGTTATATCTAAAAATTGCTGTCTTGCAATCTGTTTTTTAAGTCACGTTGAGACTGTAAAAACGTTCAAGCACCATCTTGCTCCCTTCTCCTCCCACCCACCCCACCATACCCCAGCTCTTCACCAATAAAATTACTCCTTCAGTGCTGTGGAGTACAGCAGCTCATTAATGCTTGTTTTAGTCACACATCTTCATTGCACTCCTCTTCATAAAGTTACAGAAGAAATCAAAATTGTTTTAAAATACAAGAAGATGATGCAGCTGTGAAATGCTTAAGCCTAGGCCACGTCCAGTTTTATCTAAAGGTTAGACGATATATTACCGGACATAAAAGCAAAGGGATATATAGTAAGAGGGTAGGCACAGGAGAATAGGGCCACCATGAATGAATGCTGTGGTTCCATGGAGTCATTTTTTTAGCACAGCTATCTAAATACCTGTTATTTAGCACGGTAGTATAGTGGTTAGTGCGACACTATTACAGCGCCAGCACTCGGGGTTCAATTCCTGTCGCTGTCTGTAAGGAGTTTGTACATTCTCCCGTGTCTGAGTGGGTTTCCTCCGGGTGCTCCAATTTCCTCCCACGTTCCAAAGATGTATGGGTAGGTTAATATGGGTTTAAATTGGGCGGCGCGGACTCATTGGACCAGAAGGGCCTGTTACCACACTGTAAGTAAAATTTGAATTTGAAATTTGAAATGCAGCTCCTCTCTCTTTTTTAATTTTTCCTTTCCATTTCCAGTTGTGATTTGTCTCCTGAGAATAAAATAGAGTTTTGCTCAGTGTTCCAAAAATCAAAACTTTAGATAAGCCACATAAAAGCAAATGAAAGGAGACTTAGGCAGGGTGTACAGATGGGTGGTTGACCCGTTGCTGCTCATGATGCACTGCCTCCGAGATATTCCAGCTGAAACTTCCTTATGTCTTTCTCCCATTTTAATTTCAAGTGCCAGTCCCTATTCTGTTTCTCCATCTCATTCTCTCATTTTTATTTCTAGCTGTAATACTCTTCTCTCTCAATCCCTCCTCCCGTCACCCATCTGCTCATTTGTCTTACTTCAGCCATGGCTCCTCAATGCTTAATTTCATTCCTTCTTGCTCATTCTCAACCTCTCCCTTGTCTCACAGGCTTTGCCAAACAGTTGATCCATTATTTTGTTTAGGAATAATAATGTCATTGATAAATCTCACTCCATCTTAATATTTCGGAGGTTCAAAAGTTTGAAAGCAATATATAACTAAATGGAAATTAACAAGTTGACAACAAATATGCTTATGAATAAGAAACTAACTTTTGTGTAAAATCATTAGTGAAGCAGGCTGGATGAATCAATGCAAGTGAAAATTCCTCAAGCATTGAAATTACTAACATAGGAAAATATTGAATAAATGAAACTAATCTGACCTCTGAAAGAGAAGATATGTAGGCTGGAAGAACCATGCCAGTGAATCACATGAAAACAAATCAGGGAGTTACAACAAAATGGTGATGATAAACCAAGCACCACATCTTTTTATTTTTCCCCCCAATTCTTTTCACTTTCTCATTCAGTTCCATAAAATATTCTTCATAAGATTAAATGTTAAATAGTAGTCGATAGTTGCAGAACTGGAAAACTGAACATGGTTCTAGACTTTTAGTTTTCCACGCAAGTGAAATATTCTCCTAACCAAATGTTAAAAGTTCCTGTGGTAAAATGGGTTTAAAAACTTCACCCACGGTCTGGTTTTAACTCGATGTTCATGATAAGAATCTTATTCACAGAGTGGTTCCCCACAGACCCAATTACCTTCCTCAAATTCCATAAAGCTTCTCCTATCCTGTGAATTTATCCATTTACACTTTTGTCCAAATATATGCAAATCAAATTTATGTTATAAATATCAAATGGTTTTCAAAAGTTTTATCACAACATACAAATCCATGTAATCATCATCTACTTATTTTAGATTCGGAACATGTTCAGTTGCATTGCTTGCTTGCATGAGCACATAGAATACCCTGGTTTTATGCAACATATCATAGCATGGGGCATCAAAGCAATGTCAGTGCTCCCAACTCTTAATCCGATTAAATCTGAAAGTCATTTTTTGAGGAACGATGGATTGAGATAAAGAATCCCTGTTTAGATATGTCTTTTTGCACCACAAATCTGTTAATAATGGTGTCACTATGTCTTTGAAGCCTGGAATTCAGGATTAACTTAAAAGAATGCAATCTTACTCAGTCAACCAACAGATATCACATCCCTCAACATTACTGGACAATCTTCAATACAAACAGAACAAAAACTAAAGATAGGGCAGAAATTACAGAGTCAATTCAGAAATATCACAGGAAATTACTAAGGAAGAGCATTAAAAAGCCTGTGAATAGCACATTCATTTTTGAACATAGGCGGCAGTGTTTTCAAGCATCTGCCCAAAGCAGCTGCTTGGTTTGTGCTGGGCCTGTTAGTTCATCACTGGAATTCTTTTCCTGATGAAGTCGATGATGTGAGCTGTTCAAACAGCTGGGGGCAGGGCTGTGTGTGCTGGGGAATCTGGCTCACACATGTAACTTCAAAAGCACACTACAGGAACTGCACCATAACTCAGAGGTGAATAACTGCACTCAGACATTCCACCGCTCTCAGAGGTAATTATTTTCATGTGACAGTTTCAATGTCCCCAGCAGATCAATGCATCACTTGCCTTTCTTGCAACAAATTATCAACATTGAATGAGGAGGAGGGAAAGTGCATTATGGTTAGAAAAATATATGGTGATAAATGGTAATCTCATACTGAATGAATTATAGCCAAATGTAAATTGATTTCAAACCCATTAATCAATCAAGTTTATTTTAATATCCTTCTCAGCACTGAGGCCCAGACTTCCCTTTGTGGCATAATCACTAAGGGGAAAGTGCAGCAGAGTAGGATTTGCAACCATGCAGAAGACCTGACTAAGGCAATAAGCCCTGCCTTTTTTTTGGCAGTGGTATTTCTGGCTATGTCTCACAGGTTGCCAATGAGACAGAACAGGATGCAAATGCTTACAATATTTAAAAAAGGACAGGGAGCATTGCGACTGGTCCATTCAGCCCTTCAAGTCTGTTTTATGATTCAACCAGATCATTCATCACGCTGGCAATTCTGCAGCCAATAACTATCTAAATAAAAGCTCATGCACTATTTGCATTTAAGTTGATTGCTCACTTTATTCTGCCTGATGTGGGCATTTAAACATTTTCAGGCACCAGCTGACAGTTATATTGACTGTTACTGAGGAGATAATGCAAGGAAATGTGGTGTGTGACCTCACCACTTTTGGTACATTTTGGGATTGACAACAAATATTACAGGTATAAAAACAATACTGGTACATACCTTCATTATAGGTTTATGCCCATGTTGTATTGAGTCAAAGGGGGAGAAGAAATAAAGAAATAGCAGTGAATTGCTTCTCTTTTCAAGGTAGAAAAGGGGTGGGGGGGGGCGGATGGGAAGTATGACCAATTTTGCAACGCAATTCTCTGCAGTCTCTTCAGTCTGCAGCCATGTGCTCAGATCTCCAGCTCTGGTCTTCTCTACATCCACCCTCTTGTTATCCCACCACTGATAGCCAAGCATTCAGTCATCCAGGTCCCTTATCTGCATTTTTCCAAATCCATCTGCCTCTCCTCTGTTCTTTAAAACAAAAACTTTTTAAAATCACCCTCTTTTCATCACACCCACCAGTTCCAAGTCTTTGGCTTGGCATAATTTATTTCTCATTTTTCATACATGAAGTATCTGCAGTCATATTTCAAGATCAGAATTGCATATTGTTGTACCCCTGTTGCACAACAATCGCTATAATATTTCATTTCAGTAAGTCCCCTAGGATCAAGGATGACCTGCCTCCACTCCATTTCTGTGAATTGGTCTCGACTGAAGGGTCTCGACCCAGAACCTCAACTGTTTATTTCCCTCCAGAGATGCTGCCTGACCTACTGAGTTCCTCCAACATTTTGTGTGTGCTGCTAATTGGAAGTGTCTGACTATAAAAAGCCTTGATGCCAGAGATGTTGCGCTGGGAGATCACTTTTTCATTGGTTAGCTTGTACTGCCAATGGATTTGGAAGATTTTGTGGAAGCAGCGAGGGTTGTACTTAACCAGTGCTTTAAGATATCTGCTGTATGTTGTTCACGTCCCTGAGACATGTAGGAGAGTGGGGATCACTGCTAACTAGTAGAGCACGAGTTGGGTGCTAGGTTTGAGATCTTGGATGTTCAAACATTCTTTTCCTGAAGTAGTTAAAGTCCATAGTCCATACTGACACTATGGAGGTAGGGATGAATTTCATCAACATCTGTTTTCACTGAGAAGTGGCTCCCAGGGTATAGAAAGTCATCATATTTTCAAGGATCTGGTCATGGACCTTTATTATTGGGGGCAGTGCTGTGGAGAATGGCCTGACTAGTAGAGAATCTGTGATACAAATGTCTAGTCCCAGGCCCATTCCCTTGTACTATGACTTGGAGCTTGGCCTCCGCATGTACACATTCACGAGTGTTGCCTGCATTTGGCAGTACAATAACTGATGTCTGAATGACCTTGGTTCTGATGTGAAGACAAAGGTTGAACAGTTTCTCAATCATTCTGTAGATTAGCTCTACTCCAGTGGGGAGCTTGTTGGAGGGAAGTATAATACTGCATCAAGGAAGATTGAGAAGAGGATTCCCTAATCCACAGGGGATTAAAGTGATGGTAAAGCCTTATCTGGGAATATTTATTTCTGATTTTGTATTTATGAAGCATGTTAAGATCTATTTCTACACTGAAGTTGCAATGCACATACAAGTTGTTGTATCAATGTTGTATAACAGTCACTTCCTTTAATATTTATTTAGTATTCTTGTGTGCACAGGAGATTAATTATGCCAGTTTTTGAAGTGGTGCTCAAGGTCATCATTAACATAATGGAAAGAATGCAACCACATCATCCCCAACATCATTATGTAAAATGTTATGGTGTGATTCTGGGTTGCACATGCTTTTGTTTAATGGTTTCAATTTAGATATTAACAATGTGTTTTTTAAAAAGGGGTTCCAGGTAATGTAAAGAAAAATAAATAATTTTATAGGGAGAAAGTAATGTTTTATGTTTTTTTGAAATACTCCTGATTAGAGAATGAATGGACTAGCAGTTTTAATGGGAAGATGGTATAAAGGTTAGGGCAGTCTGATAGGCTGATGAAGTAGTCCAGTGCAGCATATTTTATGAGTCCTGGATTTTAAACCAACCCTGAATAACTGGAAGAAAGCCCTTTTCACTGAAAAGCACAAGTCTGAAAACCATTAAGTATGGATTCCCCTAAAGCAGTTCTTGCCGGGTCCAGCTTCTAATGTGAAACCGAACGCAATCAGCTCCAGTTTTCACCACAGCAGCAACTGTACTCTGAGGAGTCACTAAGATCTTTCCTGAGGGCAACTAAAATAAGAAAAGCTAATACAGAGTGCTTTTCTGAACTGGGTTAGAGGTACAGCATTAATGTGTGTTTCTGACTCATTATCTGGGAGACCTGGATACTGATGCCAAATGCAGCAACTATTACATTCTCATAGTTGATATGCTTTATTATAGTCATTGCAAAATACACCCTAATTTTTTTTTTACTTAACAAAAAGCAGATGGGGATGTTTGACAGTTAACAGTCTGAAGAAAGTGGTGAATGCACCAAAGGACTGGGCATAAACTCAAGAGCCAGGAGGTCATGCTGGAACTGTATAAAACACTATAAGGCCATTGCTAGGGTACTGAGTACAGTTCTGGTTAGTGCATTACAGGAAGTGTGTGATGGCATTAGAGTGCCTAAGAGATTTGGAAAAATATTGCCAAGACTGGAGAACTGTAATAATGAGGAAAGACTGTCTAGGCTGGACTTGTTTTCTTTGGAATGAAAGAAACCCAGGGGAAATTTTACTGAGATTTATAAACTTATGAGAAGCCTAGATAGGGTGAATAGTAAGGACCCATTTTCCTTAATAACTCAGAGGCTAGCGGCACAGATTTAAGTTAATCGGTAGGATAAGAGGGGAGGTGAAAATAATTACTTCACCCTGGGGATCTGGAACCCACAGCCCTGCTTGCATTTGTAGACCTTCCCACTTGTCCATCAACTTGATATGTTGCAACTCTCTTCCCTCACGTCAATCCCAGATTCTTCCCAAGACCGGGCAGCACAACTTCAGCCACCAACATTTCTTGAGCCTCAAGCATTACTGAGATTAGCATTTGTGGGCTCCTGACTGAAACAGCTGACTTGCCAGTGAAGCTATCACCATCCAATACATATGTCTGGATGCATTAGAATTTGTACTGCCTTCTTTTTCTAAGCCTATACAACTGTTAGCAAAATAATTGTTCCATTTCTCATTATTCACTTGGAAAGGAATAAAAAAAATGAAGATACATGTTGGTTTAGAATGGTAAGTTTTCTTTGAAATTCACCAAATAAAAGCATTTATGATATGTAATATTCACACCACTTATCAGGCTAACAGCAATAAACTGAAATTAACTGAAAGATCTCTGAATCCAATACCTAGTTCACCTCATGCAACCAAGACGAAGAATAGTTATAAATTGATACCAAAGTCATTCTTTCCTATATTAGGAGTAGAAAAATGCATTAAGTTCAACATAATATTCCATCATTGCTTGTTCTTTTCCAACACTATGCAGCATAAAGCACTGTTGCAATAGCAAATTAAACCAACATTTTCATGTGTTTCCCACCTCTGGTGAAGGCCCAATGCAATGTTGTACTGCACCCACACACACTTCTAGTCTGAACTAGTTGATAAAGGGTGAGAAAGCAAATTATTTTTCTGTGTATCATGTGAAAAATACAGCACATAACTCATCAAGGCTGATGGCATTCAACTTTGCTGCTGATTTCTTTGAAAACTAAAGCAATAGCAGTTGTAGCAACCACAACCCAGCTAGGGATATAAGAGCTCTTTTAAAAAATTAAGAGCGATAGGCAAGGCTGACTTGGATAACCTTCTATTTAGTTTGGGAGTTAAGTTTCTGGCCAAGAAAACCAATAGTTCATTTTTAAAAATATTAATCTAAATAAAATTGCATCTTTGACATCTTTATTTTGGCTTAACCAAAGAGTTAAATAACAAAATGTACTTACTACTGCTACAGTTGTGAAACCACATAAAAAAAATGTTGGAACAGAACATGGTTCTACTCATGACTCATTGACATGGGAAGTGACAAATATGCTGAAGGCATTTCACTCACCACGAGAGTCAGGAATCTAAATTTAAATTGGTCCCACAGTCTCATAATAGACCATGGCTGTGGTTAGAGCGGATCTAGGCCAAGAGCATTCCTATTAGCTAAGGCAGCTTTTTCCATTCATACCATTTAAGAAGTTAGATGCTGGAGGACCACTGAATATTTAGGCCACCGCCTTAAACTGCTGCCCCAACTATCAGGCACAATTGGATGATGAATGGGTTGAAACACTTAAATATACAACTTGTAGCTAAGAATTCAAAAGGAATACTGCTAAATACTACGTAAATAAATGATTCTTCAATCATTGAAAATTAAAATAACTAAAGATGCTAGGAATCTAAAATTTAAAACAGAAAATGGTGGAAGCACTCAACAAGGCAGGCACTGTCTGTGAAAAAGAGTTAACATTTCAGGTCAAAGACCCTTAATCGCAACACTTCACTTCATGCTTCGGTTAGCTTGTGCTGACAGGTCCAGTGACCTTGAAAGTTTGAATGGAGATTGAAAGCATTTGCCGAGGATTCATTTACATGCTCTGAAAAATTGCAAATTAGTTCTAAGGCCCATTGAAATTGTACTGTCATTGTTCCAAGTACCAAGTTACAAACTTCCTGACAGGAACTGCAGAGAATCATCATGACGAGCTTGTCTTTGCCATGTTGTGTGCAGGAAAGGTTGAGAGCCTTAAAGGACATCTCTCCATGACAACCACAGGCCAACTGCACAAAAGCCTGCCATGGAGGTGAAGGAAAATGGCAGGGAGAGGGACAATACAACTTTCAACATATGTAGCCATCCCTTTCCCTCAGCAGGGCGACTTACTGCTCTGCTGGAGTTTGGTGCCAAGATTGGCCCAACAACAGTGTGAGGTGACCAATGAGGCGACCAGTCAGGCAGCGTTTGTACTGAGGTGCATAAATCAAAAAGGCTGCACGCAATAATGGAGCTTGGAAAAATCATGCAGATAACTTGACCATTGCAAAATGTATCAGATGCTGTGATCAAAATCACTTCCGGGATCCTTTAATTCACTTCTCGCTGGGGATCTCAGCAGTTTATGCTTCTTGTTTATTGTGATTTTTTTTATACTACAGTCATTCTTTCAGCGTAGAAGATTTAACTTCAGTTGGAAATGGGTGAATGGTGGGGCACCGTGGCATGTGTGTCTGATGCTAGAGGTCATATTGCTGGCATGGATCCCAACAACAAGTACCTGGTCCAATTTCACAAAGGTGGTGATTTCATAGAGTCATATAGCACAGAAACAGTGCCTTCAGTCCACCCTGCATCAAGTACTCATCTATACTAATCCCATTTATCAGCACTTGGTACATAGTTTTTTTTATGTATCAGTGATTCAAATGCTCATCTAGATAAATTTAAATGTTGTGAGAGTGTTTGCTTCCACCATCCTCTCGGGTAGTGTATTCCAAACTCCAATCACCCTTTGGGTGAAAAAAAACTCTTATTTATATTCCCTCTAAACTTTTCATTCCTTACTTTGCACCTATACCCTCTTTGTTAGTGACTCCTCTGTTATGGGGAAATATTTACTATTATCTACCCTATCTATGCTCCTCATACTTTTGTACATCTATCAGGTCCTCCCTCAGTGTTGTCTGCTGCAAGGAAAACAAACCCAGCCTATCCAGTTTCTCCTCATGACTGAGACACTCCATCCCAGGCAACATCATAGTGAATATCTTCTGCACATTCTCCAGAGCAATCATGTCCTTTCTATATTGCGGCAACCAAAAATGCACACAATATTTCAGATGCGGCCACACCAACGTTTTATAAAGCCACACCATAACTTCCCTGCTCTTATATTCTATGCTCCAGCTAATGAGGGTGATCATCTTCTATGCCCTCTTTACCACTTTATCTACCTGTGCTTCAGGGATCTTTGGACATACGCCAAAAGCCCTCTGTTCCTCAATACTCTGAAGGGCCCTATAACGCTGTACGTGTCCTATCCTTATTAATTTCCCAAAATGCATCACATTGCATTTATCAGGATCAAATTTCATCTGCCATTGCTCTGCCTAATTTACTGGCTGATCGCTAACATTCTGTAGCTTGAAACTATCTTCTTTACTATTCAAGCCCAAACCAATTTCTGTGTCACCCAAAATGATCACCAACACAATTTACTCCAGGTGAAATCAACTTTGGATTCCATGACACTAAAGGGATGAGCATTGTGCCATTCACTTTCCAGGATATTACAACAACAGCGCATGGGATTATCTTGATAGATTCATGATTTCTTGATTCATTAAAGAAGATTCATTAATGCATGACAAAGGCATCAAATAATACATGTAAATAATAAGACCATGCCAAATAGGGATCTTCTCAAATACATGACTATGACAGTCACTGCTTTCAAATTAGTGCAATATATTGTCAATCTCATTAAGGTGGATGCAAGGTGAAATTTTTTACACTCAGGTGGTCATGAATCTTTGGAACTCTCTTCCTCAAAAGGCAATAGAAGCAAAGTGTTTTGAATATTTTCCAGACAGAGATGGCTTCTTGATAAGGCAGGGAGTGAAAGGTTATCCTGGGAAGATGGGGACATAAAACAGTATAGCACAGGAACAGGCCCTTTGGCCCACAATGTTGAGCGGAACTAATTATGCTAATACCTCATTCCTTCGGCCTGCACATGGTCCATATCCCTCCATTTTCTGCATACTCATGTGCCTATCTAAGAACCTCTTAAACACCTCTATCATACCCACCTCCACCACCATCCCTGGCAGTGCATTCTGGGAAGACAGAGTTGAGGTTACAATGAGATCAGCCATGATCTTACTGAATAGTGGAGTGGAGCAGGGCAGAGTGACTGAGTGGCCAATTCATGTTCCTAATTCATATGTTCATATTGTATAATTACTCTGATATTTTCAGAAGTGTCTATCTTCAGGAAATGGGACAGTAGTCACTCTCCAGTATTTTGTCTTATGTGTTAACTGATTAGTGGCATCAATGGCTATTTTTAAATTCTAACATTAAATCTTAATCTCTTGACCAAGGGGTCCCCCATTAACTCATCACTGACACACATTAATAAACGTGGTCAGTTTTTACTCTTTGATACAGCAATGAAGGAAAACAAATATTCCTTCACTGTTTGTATTATTTTGTCTTGTATTGAAAAAAGCTGTCTTCTTAAATGAAGTAAAACCTCCCCAAGCATAATGGTAGTATATAAATAATAATGAGATAGTATTGAATTATACATTATCAACTCAGGAAGCTTTTAAACAGGGGATGTATTTTGTGGAGCAACTGCTCTCAATATTTAATAACATGACAATGCTAATTAGAATATATGAACAGTCAATTCATTGCAGGAACTAAACCAAATATCTGGATAAGTAGGGAGCATGTGAAGGATTTTGAGAGTACATAAACACAGCAATATTCATTCAGTTAATCAAACTCTCTATATCTTGCTTTCTTTGCAGAATTTTCGGGAGTCCCAAGGGTTACGTTTAATATTTCATCAATTTTGACAGTGTTAACTTAAAAAATGACTTAGTTCAGATCAAAATATTCATACATCAGGCAATACAAAGGAAGTATGGAATTCACATTCAGTAACAAAAAAATGTGACAGCTACTATTCTGTTCTGAGGCAAGGTTTTTGTGGAAATGGGGGAAATTGAGTTGTTGGCAGGAAGTATGGTCCTGGGAAAATGAGTTCCGAGTTCCCCGACAATACTCCAATACTGCAAACCTGCCTGTGGGTAGAGGTTGGTTAAAGTGAAGTAAATATGTTTGATTGGCTGCTAAATCTGTAATGAACTAAAAACAAATATTTGGGTTAATCTGATTGGGGATCTCTTTTGTAGCTTTACTTGTCCCACTGCAATCCCTTCTGCCTTACACCACCAATATTTGACATTTTTGCAATTGGTTTTTCAGGGTGCAAGTGTCACTGACAAGACCAGCATTTATCGCCTATTCCAAGCTGCTCTTGCAAAGGTGGTGGTGAACCACCTTCTTTAATAGACATAAGAACACACAAGGAAACACAAGCCAGAATAGGTCAACTGGTCCCTTAAAACCTGCCTCTCCACTCAATATGATCATAGCTGTTCTACCCCAGGCCTCCCCTGTGCCAGATTGCCACAGTCCTCAATCCTGCAATCTTTCAAAAATATATCTACCGGGAATCAGAAGTGGGCCATTTTTTCTGTTGTGCCTGCTCTATCATTCAATAAGATCGTGACCGTCCATTGACCTCAGCACCCTATATACCACAACTCCTGTATTGTCCAAAAACCTATCAATCCCTGTGGAATATATTCAGTGACTGAACCACCGCCACAGTCCTCTTAGGTAGGGAATTCCAAAGATTTGCCACCCTTTGAGTGAAGAAACTTCCTCTCAGCTCAGTCCTGCTGCTGTTTAAAGAGAATTTTAGGCTAATGTCCTTTTAGGCATAAACTGAATTAAAAAGCCTCATCCTGACTAATAAATGCTCCCACTCTTTCTACCTCTTCCTGCTTTATGCTCCTTTTCTGTTTCTCATGTCCGGGTCTTGCTTTCTAATACTTTGCTTCCATCTTGCTCTTCCGCTCCATTTTAGCATTGGTGAGAAAGACTTGGATATTTACTGGTGTGGGTGGTATAAGCAGGAGGCAGAGTGTCAGTTGGGACTCTGCTTTCCTTATATGTAATAGCGATTTAACTTCACAGGCTACACATTCCCTGCCCAAAGACAAATTGACCGACAGAGCTGGCTCATTATCATTCTTGTGCAGGGTGCAAGACAAGTAGCAAGGGATAGCATTCCTGTTCCTCCTGTAAAGGTGTTTCTTTGCCCCATAGCAGTTTCAGCTGCCAAATTTCCCCAAAAAACCAAACTGTCCATTTTGTCAAGCTCATTAACATATTTAAAATGCCATTCAGCTTCTTGGGACAATTTGGCTGCTAGAATAATTTCTGTCAAGCCAAAACTGCTTTCTAACGTGCTTAGAATTTTTCCTGATGAACCACCTAAACCCATACTTCCTTCTCATGAAGGCTTTGGGGGGAATTTTAACTAGTTCAATTCTACATGGAATACTGCACACAATTCTTGCTACTATATTACCGTGAGGAGATTCTGACCTTGCAGATTGTACAGTACAGAGCTAAAACTGATACTAAGGATTAGAAGCTTAAACTACAAAGTGAGCCTCAGGCAGCTGGTTACATTTACATCAGGGAAGAAAGAAGTACTCAAGGACAAGCATTCAAAGTTCTCTAGATGCTGCAACATAGTAATAAACTGGCTATGACTATACTGCTCAACATAATCAGAATAAAATTAATATTCTTTAAGTCCAAAGGCTTTTTCTGATCTAATACACCCTACATTTGAGATTCTTAATTGTAGTTGTATGTAGCATTTCCTCTACTACAACAATGTTTTACTGACATATATTGATGCACATTTTAAAATACAGATAGAAGCCATTCAGCCCTTTATCTGCCAAGAGGGAAACCTCCATCAGTCTGAGTCCAATTCCCCCTCATATTATTCCCCTGTAGCCCTGCAACTTATTCTCTCTCGCATGGCTAACAACTTCCCCTTTTGATTCTCTTGCCACTTACCTACACCGAGGGGTAACCGACAGGAGCCAATCAATCCACCAGCACTTCTTTGGGATGTAACAGGTACAACTGGAGTGAACCAATGCAGTCATGGGGAGAATGTGCAAATTCCACACCAACAACACCAGAGATCAGGAATGAATTTGGGTCCGTGGAGCTATGAGGCAGCAAGAATTAACTCCCGTGTTGCCCCTGCACTTGAATGCTGCTGCAACCAAGTTACTCCTGTGCCTAACACCAATAGGATCTTGGAGAACAACAGCCAAGTGACCTTCATAGCATGTTTGGAGATTGTGTGGAAATTAGATTTAATGAACAATAAAGAAACAAAACACAGGAATAAAAATGTGGTTTTATGAAATTTATTCATGACATTATGGAGTTGGAACTGGTTAGCCAAGGAGAGCCATGGTTTTGCAGCTCCATTCAACAAATAAAATCTTATAAAAACTACCTAAAAAATAACTTGCATTTATTCAATTCCTTTAATACAGTAAACCATTCCAAGATACTATATAGGAGAGTTACAAAAGAAAATTCAACACTGAGCACTGTCAGGAGAAATGGGGCAGATAACCAAAAGTTTGGTTCAAAGGACCATCTTAAAGGAGGAAGGTGGAAGGCTGTGAGTCAAAGAGGTACAGGGAGAACATTTCAGAATTTAGGTTCTCCCAGCTGAAAGCACAACTCCCAGGAGGTCCAATCAAATCAGGAGGGCACAAGGCCAGAATTGGATCAATACTGAATCCATAATTCTTAACGGCCTGGACGGAAAAATTTTTCCTCCAAGTTTGAGGAATAAAAGGGGAATAAAAATAAGTTCTAAATTAAGTATTTTGATTCATAAGTTCACTTTATTCTTTCTTTCTTAACATCATCCTGCTTTATTTGTTATATTCAGCTGAACATTTATAGATTGACTTGGCTGGCCCTGGGAAGTTGTACTATTTGTTTGTCCTGTTAATAACCCCATTACTGATGCACTCAAGGACACACATTGGAAATACAAACACTTTCCCCAGGAGTCTGTAACACATCTGTGAATATTCTCATCAACATCCCCCATTTAAGCTTATTCCCAACAACCAATTTTACTAAGTGTCAGAAGAATATTTTAAACTATATATTTTTTTTTACAGCTTGTTTTGATTAATGGATAATAAGAAAGCTCATAACATCTTTTTCTTTAACCATTATGATATGCTTATATCCATGTGAAAACTTCCAATGTTACAAAAAAATTCAATACATTTTTCATATTGCAGTTGGCTCAGTTGCTAGGATATTTAAGAATCATTCCTTGAAGAACTTGGGAAGAACTTGTGCTGTAAACAATATTTGCTGCAATGGTCCCTCATAACCTGTAAATGACCTGAAACAACTACAACTAACTTGAGCTGTAAGTACCTCTCCGTGCAATGCACAGAAATAACCCGAGTTGCAAGCATTAGGCTTCAGAACTGGATATCATATCATGCTGTAAATAGCATTTTGCAGACTAGGCAGAAATTAACCAAACTGTAAACAACAGACACAACCCCCACCAAGCAAGTCTGGAACATCCTGTGCTCTAAATGCCACTCCCATATCACAATGGCCACCAGGTCATGTGCTAGAACATACATTACATCTCTAGCAAAGAATGGAGCTTTGTGCTAATTTATTTCAAATCAAAGCAAAAAAGTTTCAAATGTATTCTGAAAGAAATATTGCAGCACCATGACATCATTGCCCAACTGAGCACAAAAGTTTGCACGTCTTTACTGATTAATCTGATTTTATTCTTATCTGTGAGTTAGATTCAAAGTTAACTTGAAAACAAAGCTGTTTTGTTGGTGGCTAGAATACAGACCTCATAGCTGCTGTAGTTACCCTTATAAATACTCATGACTCTTGGTCCTTTGAATCCCTTTACCTTTAGGAGTGGTACTGGGCATTCTTTTCCTGCATACCAAAAAATGAGAAGTTGTATTCAGAATGATGGCTTGGATCACAGTGCACCATCTGGAAATGTACTTCAGTAACTGGAAAAGCCTGATTTTATGGCTTTTGCTACAGCAATAAAGCCAATGCATATCTGCTTTTCTTTCAAAGCTGCTAAGACCTTAACGAACTGATGTTCAGCCATCCTTCATCGGGAGCAAGAAAACAATATATTGGCAATTTTACATTGTTTCACTTGAATACTGAAGGTTAATCTACATTTTTACCAAAAGAGTGCATGCATGTACAATTCATTGTACATCTCCTAAATTGATCAATACTCTAAATTTTGGTAATTCAATACAAAGATTTCATGTTTCCAGTACAATGGGAATAAGGCAAATACAATGGGACCCTCCAATTAGATATAGAGACAACAGCAAAAGGCCACAAAAATCAAAGCCACAAAGAGTTTTGACAGAATCATAGAATTGTCACCACGCAGGAGAACAGTTAGGCCATTGAGTCTGTCTTCCTCTTCATCTTACATGGTCCCTCAGAACTGAAGACGAATTACTTCCACCTTAGCCTTGCAGGTTTGGAGGTGGTTGATGAGGCCATTGTAAGAATCACAGACTCTTCCACAAATGGAGGTGATGGCTGACAGGGTAGGCAGGTGAGTAGCTTTTGTGGTGGTTCACTCCTCTTGCACTTTTGCCACTTACATGGGCCTCTATGTATTCCGCCATGGCTTTGATCTTCTCAATTGCATCCTAATGCTCCTTCTCCACATTGAGCAGTCATAGGCCAGAGATTTACAACAGTCAGTAGGAATGCTGGGTTTCTACACATCCTTGAAACTTTTCTTTGTCCGCCTAATAATCTCTTCCCATGACAGAGCTCAGAATAGAGAATCTGTTTCGGTCTGTGCCTATTTTTAGTAGAGCATCTCCATTCTATTCCTTTCCTTTTACCATGCAAATATTTTTCTCCATGTGTTTATCTAATTCACATTTAAAAGGTCTCGATAGACTGTTTCCACTTCTCCTACTCTCCATTTCTTCTCATACTGCTTGTATTTTCTGCCTAACGCTTTAAATGTGTGTCCTGGTCCTTGAACCATCCATTAATGGGAACCATTTCTCTGTATTTTCCTCTCTAAACTTGTTATAATCTTGCATGCATCTATCAAATCTCTCTTCAGCCTTCTTTGTTCCTAGGCAGATGAGCGACCATTCCCAGCAAAGTAGTTGCAAAAGAGCTGAAGTCAATATTAAAATAATTATGCCATGAGTTGTAATGAACAGCAATGGAAAAATAGTGGAATTGGATAAACTCTTGAAGGAGAAATATTGTGCAAGTACAATTCAATGTGCTTTCCAACACTGTTTCCAGTCAGTAGCCTGACTCAGCAGCCAAGAAGAATGGATGCTTGGGGGCAGTTTAATCACTGATTTTCTTTCATTAATTAATATAGTTGAACGTCATGCATAAATGTTTAATCAAATTTGTTGGAAATGCTAAGCAAAACAAAAATCCCTGTCATTACAATGAAGAAGAAAGAAAAATGCATAACTTCACACAGCAAAACAAACTCTTTGTATTGTTCAGAGACCGAGAAATTTCTTGAAAGAAGTACATCAGATAAATAGGACACATTTTCCAGGTTCATGGTTAGGACATGTTTCAGATCTAAGATTAAGGAAATATTTCAAAACACTCTCAGATATACTTGGGCAGGGCACATGCAAGCCACTTGTTTTTTATCTGGTGGAACAAGTTTCATAGGAACACAGCACCTGGAATTGTTATTAACCCAATCATTACATCATCCATATTACAGAAATCTTCAAGACCCAAGTTAAATTCTACTCCATCAGAGTGAATGGGTCTTAAGGAACATCTATCCAAATATCTGTCTGGACTGGGAAGCAAGTCATCCTTGATTCTGAGGGACTGCCTAAGAACAAGATCCCAATCCTGACAACAGCAGCAGAAAAACCTTTACCTTGGATGTGTATACAATGTCTCCCTATTATCTCATCTGTATTGACTTTAATTCTGCACATACATCAATAAATTTCAGTAACTACAAAGGCAACAAGATATTCTGCATGCTTACCGGCTAATAAGGAAAGAAATTTTGGAATAGAAAAGCAAGCATCATCAAAAAAAACACAACTGTTTTATAACTGTTCAAGAGCACTGTCCTTGGATAACAGAAAGAGGCCAATTAAAATAAAGCAGGCAGTTCTTAGATAGCCGTTACCACGTAACTGTACTTAATGAGATCAGACAGACAAGGCAACTTTTGTTTTAACTGGCCCTGAGCTTGAGTAGGGAAGTGTAGCTATGATTCTGATGGTAAAAAGAAATTTGGGGGGGGGGGGTGGAATGGAAGTCTTCAGAATAGTCTGGAGCTTGCATCTCAGCTCCAGAACAAGCACTGTTCCTGTCAAGATCAAATGCAGCTCTAATAAATTGAGAGACAATTATGTTGTGAACATAGTATTTTAGATAAAGGTGTACATATCTACAAGCAGCTCATTGACAACCTTAACCTTAAACACATTCTGAATAATGATCAACTGTGATATAAATAAGCTTGCAAACCACTAACTTTCCACTTCTCTGGTGAGGGCAATTCCATCAAAACATTACTGTTTTATTTGCCATGTTACTAAACTCCCCAAACAAACTAGTAGGAAAATGATTTTAATGAATATTTTGTAAATGGAGATTCAAAACAGTGTGCTTAACACACCCAACAAAGAGATGGTACCACCATTTATTTAAATAGTTTCTAACAAAATGTTTACTTTTGGGTAAAAAGAAATGCCCTACAATAGATCACACAGTAGTAGATAATACATTTGAATCTTTCCCAGGATAGGTAGCAAATGAAAACAGACTTCCAACTGCACAAAATATTCCTAAATGGTCTTTTGAATAGATTGTTCCTTAATTGACACAAGTTAGCAAAATGTCCAAAGCTTGTGGCAAACAATTTTTGTTTCAAAAGTATAGAGCATGTAGCAACTCATATGACACATAATCGGCAGAATGCAGTGGGTGATTAACAGATGAGGCTGGTTGGAATGATTACTAAACAGTCAATCTTCCTGCAATCTAAATAAGGATGATTAAAGCTGTTGGTATGAGATCTGCTGTAAAAGATTAAACTCTGTTGCTAAGCAATGGAACCCAAAAGGTACACAGCTGATGACTCACAACTAGTTAATGTTCTATTTTGAAAGAACAACTTCAATTAATGAGAAATTCAGGTAATTTAAGTATTTTAATTAAAAGGGGCAGGGCCTTATTATATGTTCAAGACATAAATACCTGTGTTTTAAGAAGATTCAGATTGTTGATTTGTCAATAGTAATGCAATGAAATAGAAATTGCTAAATTTCCCATGTGAAAACAATGTTTAATAGTTCAAAATGTTAAAATGATTTCTATAGATATCTAATTATATTAGGGAACATGGAAAGGAAAAAAAAATCTTTTGACAAGTACACTGATCCGTTTATCCATAAATGTCATATTGTTATTATATTAATGCTTTCACAATTGATATTGACTGCTGGACATTGACCATGCCATGGATATAATGCATTGCTTATAATTCCCACCTGTTACAGCAAAAGAGAATTTTCACTCTAAACTATATGAACAGCATAAATGCTGAAAAGAGAAGAGATTCTTATTATAGACTTATCTTAAGCAGGAAGGGTGGAAGACAAAACTTCTGCTATAGGCTTCAAATTAGTAAGATAAAACTTACTCCAAATTAGTAAGCTAAGATGCAGTTGCTGTTGAAAGAATTCTCCTAAACAAAGGCCACTTGTTTTATTTTTATCTCACAGTAATTAGGAACCAACTGCTGAAATACTTCATAAATACTGAAAGACATACCTTGCTGAATTATAGTCAGCAGCTGCTGTCTTGCAATGATTCTGCTCATCCTGTACGGTGATCGTCGTTGTGACCGATCCAGTCTCAGGTACATATCCTGGCCCTGAGGTGACAGGGAACTCAGATAGGCACAGCCTGAGCTTGGTGACAAAGGTACCTCCATGAGCATAACTGCAACAAAGTTTGAGTACAAGCTCTCTTCACCTCGCAAAGGACAGGGTAACAGACTAAGCAGCTGGCGAGGAGAGGCAGTAAACACTGTGAACTATGAAAAGTTGAAGCGGACTTCAGGAAAGGGGAGTAGCCGCATGTCAGAATTCCAGCTCACATGTCACATGACCAGGAGGAACCAGTGAACTGAGTGGATGAGAAAGCACCATTTGATAGTAAATTAAAATCATTGTGCATGTAACTGTTTGTAATCTTACACAATTGTGGAAAGAAATATAACAATGAATCATATACCTTAGAGCTGAATAAGCACTTAGAAACTATATGAAGGGATTTGAAAACACTCAGATAGGGTTAGACCACCCTGGGAAATGCTTTCAGACTGAAAGTAATGTTTCATCAAGCATAACACAGTGGCATTAAATGGGGGATTTGGCTTCAGTCTTAAGCAGGAATACCACCACATTCATCTATTATGCATTTGTCAGGTGTCTTATTGTCCACTGGGATCAATCCATTTTGCTGATTCTTTTAAAATTTCAATATGCTTCTACAACTCTGTATTTTTTGAAGGAGTATTAGTTTCAAATAAGGTTTTATTTGATACTTTGTCACAACATGATCACAATAAAGGATGCAAACAAATGGAGTTACATAATTGGTGTTATTTACATATAATTAAAGCAAGAATAAATTGGTGAGCATGCCAAACTGATGAATAATACATGATGGAATCCATTTCATAATGAGATTGTTTTAGCAAACCTTCTGCCTGAACCTGGAATCTCACCTGCCAGAGGCTGTGTGAGTGTATTTAATTAATCACAATCAGCATGGTGCTGAAGGGTAGTGCTGTGATAGGTAACAACATGCCTGCAAAGGAATTCAGGCAGGCACATTTTATTTTCTTGGGCAACTCCACAACCAATTGTTTTGACAAAACAAGGTCTGATAGTAGCTGACTGCAGGGAAAAACAATCGCTAGCTTACACAGAAAACATGACGGAGCTCCTACAGCAGGAGAAATTATGCAAATTTCATAACTTGATTTTCAACTTTTTTCCCTCTTTAATTGAATTAGTGGGACAGGTTATATTCAAGGGCTTGAACTATCTTTGAGGCTCAGAATTTACAGAGTAATCTGCATTTCTCTAGAGGCCCAACCACTAAAAGTATCTACACTGATATTCTGTTGCTACATTAAGAAAATGCTGCACTGTTACAGATGCTGTCTTTCAGATGAAACGTGAAACTGGGGCCCTGTCTCCTCACTCAGATGATAAAAGAAAATCTCATAGAACTATTTGAGGAAGAGTTGCAGAAACGTCCTCAGTGTCCTGTTTAATGTTTATCACTCAGTTGGCATCTCTAAAATCCATTGGTGGTGAATTTTAAGTTTCGTCTCCAGTATAAAATATGTGCAAGAGGATCAGCGCCAGTTGTACTCACCTCCTACACATCTGGTTCCATTGATGAATGTGGAGAAATGCTTACAACTTATTGCTAATGTTCTTACTCAAATATTTAGCACTCACAATTGTCAATGAATTTCTGGTTGTTGTTACTTTGCTCTTTGAAAGTATTCTGTATTGAAATTAACTGCAGCATTTTCTACATCACAATTGTGTTTACGCAATAAAGTATTTGGAAATGTCCTGTGATTGTGAAAGGCATTGTGTAAATGTTTGTCTTTCTTTATTCTACAAAATGGATATTGAATCTCCACCCACAAACATCCCTGCATCTTAAGGCTTGCTTCTAACTCCCATTGTCATGATAAAATGTTCCTGCAGGATCCTGTATAGTCTTTAAATGTCTTCCTGAGTACATTTCTGTGTAGTGTAGAAAACTAAACAGGGGATAAAATATTATGGAACTTGTAATTCTGGTATTATTCTGCTTAATAATAACTATGATTTGTGCACGGAACATCATAATTTACCCTAATCATTCAGATGCTTTATAGCAATTAATGATGCCTGATTTTGCAACAGATAATATTCAACATTAGCCTGACTGCAAAAATAAAACTCTTCTGGACTTGTTGCTCTTGAGTTTCCATGTTTACATTTACCGAGACAGCAGAAGGAAGAGCCACATAAAAGACAACAGCACACGTCTTAAATAGGATTTACAGAGGATAAACTATCCCGTGTCCACACTGTCACATAACACTGCTGAGTTCTGTACCACTGATCTGTCAACTGGACCATATGTGTTGTTCATCTGGGCAATAATGTCAGTTGCCTGTCTGTTTCATGCCCATCTCAGGATAGCTGAAAAAGTTCATTGTAGCTGTAGCTGAGAAAGTTCATTCTAATTTTCCTTCCTGTCTTTGCCATCCCTGATGAATCGCAGTAACTATGCAAGTCAGCAGGTGAGCTGGAGCACCAGGAAAAGTAGACTCTCATTTCAACATTTTTTGAATGTCACGTATTTTGCAACTAAAAGATGGTGAGGGAAAGTGTACATGGCTTAAGTGGCTTCTAACTGATTTATCACAGTACTTGTAAACAACACTACATCAGGCAATCAGCTACCATTATAGTGTGCTCCATCAAAAGTGATAAACACAACAGATAACTTCAGTATAATCTCCTTTCGGAGAACAGAGCAGGATCAGGTTAGATGCCTGAATTACTCTCTGTCCAATTTTACTTTCCAATGGAATCAGTACAGCCAGTGACTAGAATAAAGCTTTGTATTTCATTCTGGATGGTTTAGACAAAAATTGCCCCATAAGAATCAAAATACACCACCATTGTTGGTAAAATCTCAGATGGCAATGAGGATGCATACAGAAGTGATAGATCAGCTGGTTTAGTGGTGTTGTAACAAAACCTCGCACTCAACATCAGCAAGACCAAGGAATTAATTGTGGACTTCAGGAAGGAGAAGTTGGGAGAACACACACCAGCCTCACTGAGGGGTCATTGCTGGAAATTATTTTTGTAAATTTTTAAAAAAATTTTATTTACAGCGTGTTAACAGGCCCTTCCGGCCCAACGAGTCCACATCGCCCATTTTAAACCCCAAATTAACCTACCCGTGCGTCTTTGGAATGTGGGACGAAACCGGAGCACCCAGAGGAAACCCACACAGACAAGGGAGAACGTACAAACTCCTTATCGGCAGCGGTGGGAATCGAACCCGAGTCGCTGGCGCTGTAATGGCATCGTGCTAACCACTACGCTACCGTGCCACCCTGGGCATTATTGCCCAGATGAACAACACATATGGTCC
>JARFYF010000007.1:23308803-23323589 GCA_030265395.1 Rhina ancylostomus | reverse complement strand
ACTGATATAGAAAGACATTTTACAGTGACATGACAAGACACTAATGGCAAGCAGCCCAGTGAAGCACTGAAACCCTCGAAAACACAATCTCCGTTGGCTTAGTTGACAGCTGGCCGCTAAGATCTCTGGATTTGCATGGGATGTCATCCTAGCATTTGCTTTGCACACAACAGTAGTGAAAGGATAACGAAATAAGCATCTGGCCTCAACCTGCAGTATGCAGAGGCAGTTCCAAGAGGAGACAACAGCTGAGTCACTATCACATTCACTGACTTTGCTGATCATTTCATGCTGTGCTAAAATCTGATCCGATCTTTCAGAGGATTAAAATCTTCCAAGTTTGTGATCGAACAAAAATATTCACCCTAAACACGGAGTCACTGTATTTACATTGCGCCCCACTGCTGTCTCAAGCCCGTGAGTGTTGATTCACTGCTGGAAACCAGTTTAGCAAAGAACCGTGTCCTAAACAACCATTCAATACAAGTACAAATCCATCGTTAAGAAAGGCAATAGCGGGTCAGCATCCACCCGATTGGCCGGGCATTTTACCTTCCATTTCTAGCATCTTATCTGCAAAACTTGCTGCCTGCAAGAATCGATTACATTCTGGGTTCTGGAAACACAGGAGCCCCGGGAGCATTAGTACAGGGGATTGCACCCCCCCCCAACCCCTCTCCTCCCGGTGGGCTCCCAGTCAAACTCGCTGAGGTGATGGGAAACTGGACCTTCCGCAATCCTCGGCAGCCGGACCCACCTACCGTCAGGCAGCAGTTTACCACGCTGCAGGACTTTAATAGCGATCATCATCTCCCCCTCCCCGTGTAAAGTTTCCAGGAGTGAGTGCACCGTCCGGCTCCGGGAACTGACCTGCCAGTCTTCGCTCCCTGACATTTTTCCACAATAAATCCCAAGCTTTGGCGGTGGAGTCCTTCAGATGCTCGCTAAAAGACCTCCTCAGCTGGTGCCGTGCCGATTTCCGATGGGCCATCCCTTTCTTCAAAGATTTAACGCTCTTGCTGCCGAGACAACAGCAACTCCATGGGATTCCCTGCGCCCCCTCCAAACTTTGCAACTCCTCGGCCGCTTGTCTCAGTGTCCGCCAGTGCGGGGATGGACCCTGCGACGGCTGCCTGCGCTCCGGCCACTCACACAGCTGCCGATAGCTGCGGGCATGACTTGGCGCTGCTTGGGGCGATTTGCTGCGCTGGCTGCCTTTCGGAAAGCGAGGAGGGCTGGCCAGTGATCCCCCGGCTGGACCCCGTGCTCCTTCCTCCCAGGCAGCGCCGTACCAGATGTGCTGACTTTCCCACTGACGCGATTACAGTAGCCGCTGGGAGGGGGCTCTGTCCTCTGCTGCAGAGCTCGCTGGTCCCAGCAACAGATGCACCCAGGCGCTCTGCATCTGCGGCTCAGCGCAACTCCATCACCACAACCTCGCACTTGCTTCCAATGTTTTTACCCTGCCCTATAAAGCCCATATCATTGCTACTTAAGATATCACAGTTCAATGACAACATTAATCCAGCAAAATACATTTCAATTACTTAAAGCCATCTTTTGTATCTGATGAAGACAAAGGCATGATTGTTGTTGTTTCTAACAGCACATAATTTTCTTACTTTAAGGATTATAAATTGATTTTATCTTTCTCTGATAGGAGATTTGATTTTAAATACTGCGCATCATAAAAATATTCGAGAATAATCTCAAAGTGATTTGGAGCTCATTCTAAGATTATTTCTACATTATTTCTACATCTTTTTGTCTGGTACTGTTGAGCAGTCAGCAACATTTTACTACTGATGTGATTAGTAAATCAAATCTCTTATAAGGCCCGCCACTTTGCTTCTTAAATTTAAAAGAGATTCCTTATGAATGAAATGGAATGTTTTAAAATTTACAACATGGTCGAATTACTGTTTAGTTTTTGGAGCTGGATGTTCTGATTTTGCCAAGAGTTGAGTAATTGTTTCCAAAGTAGGATACATACCACAAATGCAAAATACCACAGATGCTGAAAGCATGAAATAAAAACAGAAAATGCTGGAAATATTCAGCAGACCAGATTGCCTCTGTGCAAAACGAAATTCGCCTCTAAAATGTAAAGGAGTTAATGTTTCAGGTCGATGTCCTCGGAGTCAGTGATTTCACAGGTGATTGATCTAAAACGTTAACTGCCTGACCTGTTGAGTATTTCCAGCATTTTCTGTTTTTTATTGCAAAGGTAGATATCACTCTTTTAATGCAAGAGTCCACTATGTTGCAGTGAAATGGCCAGTAATCAAGTTCTAAATCAAGTAGACTTCAGTTTTAATAATAGACATAATTATAAGATTTTCCTTCAGTGTGCACATGCTCAGATAAGTACCAGTCTTAACTAGCAACAAACATGAAGAAATCAAATTGAAAATCTCTAAACTTTTCACAATTCATGGATGCACATTGATTGACTATGACCTCACGATCTAACCTTGTTGTGACCTTGCACCTTATTGCACTGCACTTTCTCTGTAGCTGGGACACTTTACTCTGACTGTTATCATTTTTTTTAACCTGTAGAACCTCAATGCACTGTACTAACTCAATGTAACTGCACTGTGTAATGGATTGACCTGTATGATCGGTTTGTAAGACAAGCTTTTCACTGTACCTCAGTACAAGTGACAATAATAAACCAATACCAATTCAATCCTGTGGTAACATGGTGTAAAAAAAACTAACCAAAGAAATCACAGACAATTATTAGCATTACACTTTATTCCAGAAACTAGAAATCCAAAAAAAACCTCTAGAAAATGTTGAATTGGAAACTGACATGCAGCTTGAGGGAACTCTGCTGAAATTCTGGATTTATTCCTAACATTACTCTGCCGGGATTGAATCTTTGCCAGCATGATCAGTTACTTTGTGGGCTGTTGCTTATCTCCACTTTGTACTTATCACAGCAGCAGAGTGCAGCAAGTGCAAATTCATTTATTCTTTCTCAGGGACTGTTTACCTTTCTCACCATAATAATTTTTATTTGGCACAGTGCAATGTCAGCCCTATGTAAATTCGACTCAAATGCCAGTTACAATGTCACAGGACTGCTTAAAACAATGTTAGAGAAGAGGCAAGGAATAACAGGGATTTAGGCTTGCAGGAAAGGAACACGGAGAAAAATATGTTTACAGTATTTATGTATTTGTAAAAGTAATCTCTAAAATGCAACATAATATTACAAAAATCAACAACATTTGCAAGACATGTTATTACACCCACATAGAAAACAAGTCTCCAGTGCTCAGTCTCTCCTCAAAGAATTTCTAAAGACTTAAAAAGCAAGATATGGAGACATGATAAAAAGGTTGGTTAACATGAGAATTTAAGTAAAAGCAGCAGAAGACAGTCAAAATACTCAAGCCTGCTCTGGTATTCAATGATTGCGGATGATCCTGGAACTTACCACTATTACATAATACTATTTCCCTTAATTCCCCTGGAGTACAAAAGCTTATCAATCTCTGTCATAAATATATTTGACAATTGAGCCATATGGGCTACAGAATTCTAAAGAATGAAGCAATACCTCCTCATCCCAGCTTTAAATAGCTACCCCCTTAACCTCCCCATTTTAGACTCTCCAGCTAGAGACAAGAGACTCTTAGCTTTTACCTGTTAAGCCTTCTCAATTTCATACATGTTAATGCAATCACCTTTCATTCTTTTAAATTCCAATGAGTATAGACTCATTCTAATCATTCCATCCTCACCGAACTCTTCTATTGCCAAAATAATTCTAGTCTACTGAGGTTACACTATCTTCAAGGCACACAGGTATCTGGAAACCGAAGGTACACACTGTCCCCCAGGTGTGGTTTCATCAACTCCTTATGCAAATACAACAACTGTACTCCATTATCCTTGCAACAAAGACCAACGTATTCTGTCTTGGTAGTCTCCAACCCGACAGCATCAACATCAATGTCGCTAACTTCTGTTAGCCATTCCCCTCTGTGTTCCCTCATTCCTGTGACCCCTTCCCTTTCCCCTTCCCCACCCTCATGACCTGCCCACCCCCTTCTCTTTGTTCTTCTGTCCTTTCCTATCAGATTCCTTCCTTTTCAGTGCTTTGCCTCTTCCACCTATCACCTCCCAGTTTCTCACATTATTCCTTTAAACTCCCTTCCCCCACCTACCTACTTTTCCCCACTCACCTGGATGCACCTATCACCTGCCAGCTCATGCTCCTCCCCTCCTCATACCCTTTTCTCCTAGCTCTTGCCCTCTTCCTTTCTAGTCCTGCTGAAGAGTCTCGGCACGAAACGTTGACTGTTCGTTTCCCTCCATAGATGCTGCCTGACCTGCTGACTTCCTCCAGCATTTTGTGTGTGTTGCTCCACAGTTCCAGCATCTGCAGAATCTCTGGTGTCACCAACATAGCCTAGTTGGCTTTTAAGTACTTCTTCTACTTGCCAAATAACTCTGTGTTTCACGAGCAACATGACCTCTATTTCTTTGAAAAAAAAGTAGTACTTTTCTGCCATATAAAAAGTATTCTTTTGATGTTCTTCCCATCGAGGTAAATAATCCCACATTTTCCATTTTATTTCCCACTCATGTAAACTGTCTATATTCCCTTCTACATTCCTTGAATCCTCCTCACAGTTTACTTTCCCACCAGCTTAGTATCATTAAAAAATATGGATACATTATACCTTTGCCATTAAATTAATTGCTAGTCAATAGCACTAAATGCATTCTGCACTAGTGCAATTGCATTGTGCTCTACCTCCACAATTCATTCCATTGAATTCGGTGGATGAGTTACAGAGGCAAAATACAATGTCTTGACTTTACTATAAGGTGTGTTTAATGCGGCCAACTAGAAAGAATTTCTAGGTATCTCCCTTTTCATTTAATGTTTTGAAACACCTGAAACCCCAGCACTCAAAAAATTGTGAATGCTGGAAATCTGAAATAAAAATGCAAAAGTTGTAAATACTTAGCAGGTCAGGCAACATCTGTGGAAGAAGAAACAGAATCAATGTTTCGGGCTATTGATATAGAAAACATTAACCTGAAACATTGACACTATTTGTCTCTCCACAGATGCTGATTATTTCCAGCATATCCTGTTCTTATTTCGAAAGTCCAAGTTCTGGCCATTCTGGTACCATAATGCCTGTATTCCTGAAAATGATCCATATATTCCCACTCTGTTTTCTGTCCTTTAAACAATTCTTCAATTATCCAAAAGTATTAAACTCAATCTTATGAACCCTCAAAGAGGCTGGCTTTATGGAAGGAGAAGGCAGCTAGTGAGGTTTTGTGATGTTTTTCAGAGTATGGATCCTAAATAACCAAAGGCAGCAAGCCAAAAGCAGGTTGAAGGAAGTGGAGCTACACAAGGAGCCAGAGCTGGAGGGTTGCAGAGATCTGTGGGAGATAGGGGGATAGGAATTGATAGCTGGAGGAGCATGGAGGGACAACATCTTGTAGGGATGAAACCCAAGACAAACAATTTCCTGTTGGAGATATTGGCAAACTGGTGATTAAATTATGTCAGTACAAACAGCCAAACTTGTATATTTTCAATGGATACTACTGCTATGGTGGCAAATTTTGATGACGAAGATGCAACTTCTTTGGCCTCAGCATTTGGTGACCTATAAAATTATATAAATATAAAGAATGGGAGTCTTCTCAAATTTTGATTATCTACATCCTTCTCAAATTTCTTTTCTATTGAGGCCTATACTGAGTACTTGATCTAATACTGTAGCAAAAAGCAAAAAATAATTTACCCTAACCACTTATACATTCAAGAAATACATTGACAAGCAGAGAAAAAAGAGATAATTGAGGATTTGACTACATTCTTCTTGGTGCCCCAGAGTTCAGAGATCAAGGTTACAGATTTCAGCAGTACTCATTAGGGACAACACAAAGACTTGAGAAGCAAGATTTTGTGTTTTACCCCTGACATTTGCTCAATAAACTTCATAGAAAATTCTTTCTGCCCATGCCATGGAGCAGACAACATTCACATTGAAAAAGGTCAAAAGCCAAACCAAATCCCTGTCAAGGGATTATAACCATATTGTGATAAGTAATTAATCATACATATACTGGATATAGAACAACCCAATAATTAATCAAATATTATTTTTTGACAAACCCATAGGAAATGCCGGTTCTTAAATCTTGTGACCATCAGCCAGTATCATCCACACAGTTTAAATATTGTCAGAACTTGTCAATTAAATAAGCCTAATGTAAATAAATCTATTATTTTCCACAGACAGCACGTGGTAGGAAAATGCTTGACCTTGTAGAACTGGCAAATGTAGTCACCATTCTCCTGCTGAAATTATTTTGTGATTATCTCAGAGTAAATTTGCAAGACATTTCCTGGCATCTCTGGCTGTCCTGGCATTCCTTTGATTGTTACCCTTCCTGTAAACCTTTAACAAGGCCTGTTTCCTGGCAGCAGCCCCCCCCCCTCCACTGGCTCCTGATGAGACCAAACAGATTGTTACTCTTTTTAATTAGTTTGACCTGATTATATAACTTCATTTTAAGCCACTTTAATTTCCATATAATTGGGAAAAATGTCAAAACTTTTAATTTATTTTTCCATCTAGTTATTCTGCTTCATCCCATCGGATGGATGGTCTGCACAGAACTCTCCATGGCAATCATTCACCAATGTGACTTCATGATTAGGAAGCCAAATGTGTGATTTAAATGGCTAATCTTAGCCACCTTGGCCTTCAGCAGCAATGCACTGCTTCAAACTTCAAGCAGAATCGTTGGTAGTATTTTTGCTTTGGAGTAGGCAAGTTGTAGGTTCATGACCCCTTCCAGGTTTTTGATCAGAGTCCTGAAACTAGTTGTTCAGTGCAGTATTGAGGGTGTGCTGCATTGCCAGAGTTAATCTTCAGAGTTTGTGCTAAAACAAGGCTCTTTCACATATTCATAACTATTTATGGGACCTTTGAAGAATGTTTCTTTCTCACTCTCTACTACCCTGACGCACAATCCATCAATGCCCTTTTCCACTTCTACTCCCTTTAGAGATTCATTTGAGCAACGATTTATTAATGTTTTTAACATTGTGGGGGATTTCAAGAAAGATTAGCTGTCTGAAGTGTTTGCCTGAAGGTTGAGTGCCTCATCCATGGGTATAACACAGAGTAACAGATTGTACCTATTCATTGATAGTTTCAATGTGGTTCAGAAAATTATTTCCTTAGCAAAGAAACCGACTAAATTACAGGTATTATGGTGAATTAATCTCATTTATATTTAAAAAGTAGATTGGCATGCAATCAGAATAAAATTTAATTAGACTAAGATATAAAGATAAAGATGCAGTTAAAGCATACTCCCTACTAAATGCAATCTTCTTATTATATAAACAAGAAACTCAATCCTAAACATAAGGCTCAGATGTAACATAACACTGAACACCGAGCTCATCAGAGGTATCCATAAGATTGTTTCTTGGTTCCATTTTCCAATGATACTGTTTGTCTAAAGTAGTATTTAATTTGTAATGAATGTCCTCTACAGGGGCAGAAAATTGTTCAGATTCCACCTCTGACCACCCATCTCATCGCTATTATACTCTGTGTGGTCTGCAGCTGTATCTTGCTTGGCATTTTAATGCTAATTGTTCCCTCCTTATCTAATAAAAGGACATATTTTAGGTCTTACTTGCACTTAGAACTAATGAAACATGGATTTAACACATTTTACTTCAAGGAAGAGAACCATATTTGTAAAATACCTCAAGGGAATTGTTCAATGTACATTGCTCAAAAAAACGCTTCTCTTAAGAGAGTACAACTTTGACTTTCATGAATTTTATTGAGATGCTCTCAAATATTAAAAGTGTTATATATTCAAGATTCAATAAACTTTAGAATGTAATGTGATTTTATTTTGCAATGTTTAAGTATTGCAGCAGGTATGGGTAACAATATGCTAAAAGCTGGTTGTGTTTTATGAAATGCCTGAAAATGTGATGATCATTACAAAAATTTAAGAGTTAAAATCTGTAAAATCTATGAACACTTTATAGATAAGTCAAGCCTATGTGTGATTTAGTGATAATGGGCGACACACATTGAAGGTAAAGCACAACAGGCCACATTCCCATGTAGCATATAAAACTGTCACTCTTGCAATCAATTAAATGTAGGTTCAGAAATAAATACTGTAACTCCAAGCTCTGTTACTTTGCCTGCTTATCTGACAAGGACGTTTCATTTTAATCACACTTCAGAATAATTCTCTTGATCCTTGACATTTAGTTTTATTTTGGGAAAGGGAGTCAAGGCATAGTTGAAACCTCCTTGCCCTCAGCTAAGCTTTAAAAAGGCACATTTCATTCAGACATTTGGTAGTACTTGGTACTGTTTGCTGTGTAATATTAGTGTGTAACTTTAGCAGCTTGGGGTTATTGAGTACTCTTCATAAAGGTCAATAATGCTACACTTTAATAATTATTGTTCTTGAAATGCACTTTAATGGTGATCAAAATGCATTTCAAGAAGAATATTTATGTATTAGAAACAAACTGTTTCTTTGAAATAGCCCAAAATATACTTTGTTTCACACTTTGAGTCCTACACCCAGTACTGTGGACTTTTATTTGGAGATTGAGTTTTAAATGACAGCACTTCCCATATATCTATGAATTATAAAAGGATGTATTTTCCTCTAAAATCCATTTGTTTCTAGGAAGGACCTCTGTTGTGATAAGCAGAGTAGAAAATGTTCTACATCGAAGAATCTTGCTTTTGCCGATTGATATACAATAAATTCAGTAGAATGAAAATAAAACCATGCTAATTCTTGTGCATGTGGCTTTCTAGCATACACTGTGGATGCTTTCCAAATGTGGTGCATGATAAATTAATGAAAATATTGGCTGCCTCAATTATTCATCACTATGTTGTGAGTGCAGAGTGGAATATTAGACATGAAGCAGCTTTTGGAAGGCAGATTCACAAAAATCCTTGGAGTTCCAATGTTCTCTAAGCAACAGCTATTAAAGATTAATTCTAGCCAATTAAGCCAAGATGGTTTACTCATTATGCACTATTTTTAAACAGCTGCAAAACAACTGTAACTAAATTTATAAATACTTTGCCTTTGATATTAATTAGTTATTTGAAAGCAAGATAAATAAGCTAATTTATAAATCTGGCTAAATGAAAGAAAGTTCATGGATGTTGACTAATTATGCCCTTCTTAGCCAGAGATCCTTTCTTAACTTTAGAATTTGTAACCCTCTCTGTATCACTACCCTCAGCTTTATGGGACCCTTCCATTGAAATGATGCAGGAAAGCAGCACTGTGCCCAGAAGTTAGGTAAACATATATTGTAATTGCTCTAATAGTGGGTGTGTTTTAACCCATAACAACACAGTTTCTGTGTTGCTAGTCCAATCTGATAATTGCAACTCAAACAGTAGAAGAGAGCAAGCTGGAGTAAGAATAGTAAAAGGATGGAAATGCTGAGGCAAAGATGGAGGTACATAGCAAGGAACTCGCAGGGGACATGCCGTTCCAGGAGCCATTTAAAATCTTTTTTTCAAATTTTGTTTGATATTTTTCCTGTGAAGTGCCTTGTGATGTTTGTGCATGTCAAACTTGCTGCTATTAGTTTTGGGATGCTGGATTATGAGGTAAAAGTACATTCTTTTCCTGTTGGGCTCATTTTTAAATCACATTTACAACATAGAACTGTATTTTGGCTTTGCAATGGCATTGAAACTGTCTATTTTTATTGTCATTACATTGTGAAGCTGTTGGCAACTTCTAAATCCCATACATCTGCAGCTACGTGTGGAAATCCAGAAGTTGCTGTCAATTTTTATTTGCTTCTTAGTAGGAGCTGATGTTTTGCACTCTCTGCCAGATACAAGTAGATTGAGAAGATGTTTGAAAATGTTTTTTTGCCATAATTTTTTATTTAATGTTATGTGTTATTGCACGAGTTGTAAAGTGATTTAATTCTAATGGGGTAAAATTCCTCAGGGCTTCTTCATTTACATTTATAAAGAACTTCCTGAAAACTTCAGTAGCTAGCCATTTTTTTTTAGAACAAATCATAATTTATATCAATTGATGTAATTTATATATTGTGTAGTTGAAATTTCTTAAAGCTTGTTATAAAATGGGAAAGGAATATTAATTGGAAGAATGTCAAACATCAGTCACATAGACCCAGCATTCAAGAATTTGCTCCTAAATATCCCCTGCATCTTTATTTCCATACCTCCCCACTTTTAGATTTTCCTTATAAAAATACAAAAGACCAAGCATAAATATTAATATACACTGCATCCGTTTCCCAATGACTTACTGTCCATAGATCTGCACACTCCTGATGTCAGTCGTTGTTACTGGGATTGTTGGTAAATATCACGTTTCTCTAGAGCCTTGTTCTACAGTGTCCATGAGTCCTGCTTGCCATGAGATGGATTGCATTTGATGTCTTGTGCTAGCAAGTAATGAAATATTAATAATCAGTGTGTGGCCAGGATCGGGAACACCAGGGTCAGGAAGGTGGGTAGATTTATGGTTGGAACTGGAGCCCTAAGTGCATGTTTTGATAAACTGAAACTTACATTGAAGTTGTAATATCCATGGAGAGATATCCAAGACTGCTATATGTCACTGCAGCCAGGTGTAATTATCACTGGCCCTAGTGGTATCTGCATTTTATTGTTATCTGTGGGAAGCCCTTGCTTGTATCACAAATAACTAGACATTAGTGTACTCCAAAGAAGTTATAGCTCATTAAAGACTTACTGAAGAAAAAAAGGGATATGGTGCAGTAAGAAATGGAAAGCAATCCCTCCTCCTTCTCCACATGAGTTGTTATGGAAATGTTAAGAAGCTTTACCCAATACCTATCATTTTCATCTTGATTTAATTTGAATATTTATTTGGTTAATTTCCTTGTCACCAGTCATAAAAGTGCAATTATTTTTAACATAGAATACGATTCTTGCCTCAACTTAGTCAAGTGTAGCATTATTTTGCACACTTGGGAGAGTTATGATAATTTTTTGTGTTCTTTTGTGCATATTGGATAACATATTCATAACAGATTTGTACAAGTGATATTTTAGTTATTTGTTCCAAACAAGTTAACAATCTGGTCAAATCAACATATCACTGGAAATTAAAGCACTTGAGAAGTTGTAAAGAACTCTAAGAACAATTTCTACAATGTTGTGTAATTTGAGTTTGGAATTTACATTTGAATTTCACTGGTGTGACATTTTAGTATTCAAAATTCAAATGCAGGAAGGACGTTCTTTAAAATTGGTGCCAATGCACTAAAATACATTTACCAACCACTATTCTCCACCTCCTCCCTCTTTCTGACGTTGGGATGGAAACAGTGCTCATTAAATTACCACAGAGCTTGATGTATACTAGTATCCTTGTGGGAACATCCTTCCCCACCAGACCACAAGCTGAAACAAGTTCCCTCCCTAACCAAACTGTAAAAAATGTTTTCAAAGTTACCAGTGACTGTTTCTGGTATCCTAGCATTTGTAACTGGAAAACATTCCAGCCCTTTTAGATTTGGACCAGAATTAGAGTTCATCCCTGTGGCAGAACCAACAGAAGAGAAAAGCAGAAATCTCACCAACAGAATTTTAAATACATAATTCCTCTCAGAGTATTTTGAGTAGGTCTTTGAAATATGATCAGAAAAAGAGCAGTTACTAGCAGGGAATACAGAACTGCTGGAAACAGCAATACCTATATACTTTGAAAATGCATTTTATTTCCCTGCAAAGGGTGAAGTCATTGTCAGTAGAAACTAATGATCTCTTTAAAGTCATGTAAGGAACTATTCATCTAATCATATAGCTGAGAATTCTAAAGCATTTAATATCCTACTTTTAGATTACATTACAAGACCTAATTATCCTAGGGGAATCCCTAACCACACTGAATAAGTGAACAAATATCAGGTAATCTGCAAACTAATATGAAACTCACGCATTCATGCAATATTAGAAAGTGGTTTTGCAATATTTGGAACAAATGAGGATAAACATAAACCAGGCAATCAATAAGGACACTAAAAAAGTTGACAGAAGAGAATTAATAGCCAAATAGTATGGTTACAACAATGGACTGATTAATGTCAATATTAGATTTCTTCATGACCATCTCATGGGTCCCTTTTATGCCAGCTAAATTAGAGGGACCACCAGCCTGTCTCCAAGATTGCCTGAATGACATATAATTGTGTAGTGATTTGGCCATTTTTCATTCATCTCTCGCAATCATTTAAAATGGGTATGAGACATATCATGAATGTACATGAAGCAGCCAATGGCTCTTTTGGGCTCCCTCTGCTAAATTCAATTCCATTGAGCAAACCAGTTGTGGCCTTGACCTGTTTAGGATTCATCAATGCTTCATACAGGCTGTACAGCTCTCAAGAACAAATACATCTCCCAGTTCCAGCCTACAATATTTTGTAAAATCTCTTATTGTTTGCTGGGTGTAATTGGTTGTTCCAGGACACTAATTTTAAAGATCATTGGAGTGCAAGTGATATCCAACCTCCAGAGTAATTGAGTCTACGTCCCCACAGTTGCTGCTCCACTCCCATCCTAGAACATACTTTATGGCACCAGTGTGACTAGTGACCTGAAATTCAACTAGTTTAAGTTGGTAAACTTTCAGTACAGCTAAGATGGATGCTGGTGATCACCTAAATACTATAACTACAACCTATGATCCATTTGCAAGAATATTGTTCAAACACACCGTTATGGTACTATTGTCTTGTTAAACAGAAATCCCACGTGAACCCGCTGCTTTAAGGCAACTTTCAGTTCCTGGAAATCCTGCATAAATTATCCATAATTTGATATTGAGCTGATGGTTTCACTACAAGGCCATGGATCAGCTTGTAAGAAAATGAACATGGCTTACAATGTAGAGCTTAGGTAATAATCAGTTGAGGTAGATGGCACACTCTTTGCAGATCCTGACTAACTTTCATGCACTCAGTTCAGCCTAAGTGAAAACTAAGATCCAGCACAATGTTGGGGTAAAGCACGTTATCTGCATCAAGCAGAATTGTTTTGATCTTGTGCATGGAGATGCCTAGTATTATATACATAAAGTAAATATAATATCCTGCGGAACTAGCAAATCCTTATTTTGGTGAGCAGGTATAATTTCCTGCCACGCTGAAATGCAATTTACATTGAGTTTCGAATTTTTATGCAGAGCTTGAAGAAATCATGGAGACCACATTATGACCATATGCATTCTATATGAGTTTTCAAGTATACGTGGCTAACACCTGACTTGCATTAGCTTTGATGGAATGAAACATTTAGATTATGGTCTGTGTTTGATTAACATTACTGGATTGAGTAGTACAATGTCATCCTCAAAGCAATGGAAAATTTTGCCAGGCTTAATTTTGTTAAGTTCAAACATAACTTTGAATTAAAGCAGAGAGGAAAACAATCAATGAAGCTGAAATTTCACTGTTATTGGAGCCTAATTAGTAATATTGATCTTCAGTGATAAGTAAAGTACCTTAAACCTGATGAAGAACACAGGGCAGAAAGCGAATTAAATTCCAGAAATTAAGTGTTCTGCTCTGGCTAGAAAACAATCAACAGTAAGTGCCCTGGATGGTTTTTATCTTTCCCCAGGCCATGAAAGCCAAGTTGTGCCATCCTCTACTTTAACTGAGATCAGTAACAGCTCAAACTGAAATCTGAATATGGATCTATATGGCTCACCTTCCAATTCAGTAATCAAGTATATGGATATCCTTTTACAATCTTGGTAGCTACAACTCCTGTATATATGCAGTCCTAAATTATTATATAATGAAAATTTTTGATTTGGTCCTGTAGGCCATGACTTGCAGATTCCAGTTGAGGCATGGAGTCTCAATCTGCATGCTATACATGCTTTGATTTGCTTTAATAAGTTGTATGCAGTACTCAAATTTCCTTTTGCAGAGTTCAAGATTATTATCTTATTTTTTTTTAACTGATTTAACCTTTTGTAGACTCAATTAGTTGGCAGCTTAGAGCTTGACATCTGATGGCCAGACCAACAAGCTTGCTTTTGTTGTACTTGATGGGCCAACAAAGCAATGACTTCATAATTAGCTTTACCATTAACTCAGGGGTTTGAAGAAGTTTAGCTGGTCTTGTCCTTTTGACCTAACCCTTTTTCACTTTCAGCTAAATTGGTTAGGTACATGTAGAATAACAAGAGGAAAGGTAGCTATAATCTATGCATTGCATTCTTCACAGTTTCAAACTAAATGTTCATTGCACAATTTGGGCCTTCTTACACATTTGACAATATAAAACAATTGTATGAAGAATCCTTAACTTAAGTCAGGAGTGAGTCCAGAAAGGATGATAATAACAATAAACGTTGTTCCAAGTATAGCAATGTTGCTGAGGAAAATGGTGTTTAAATCAAACTTAACGAAGTTTAAATAACCGAGCACTTTATTCAGCAGCTCAGTCTAGCACTTGTTATTAACAAAAGTCATTGCAGCTTGCATTTGAGCTATTGAAGCAGTGGAATTGAATTTTGGAACTGAAGTAGAACAAAGAGCCATTCCTACGTAGACTCCAATGTGATTGATGGATACAAGTTTCATGTAATTGTAATTTAGGCATAATGCATACAATCCCACAGGTTTGGCCAGTTCATTATATTGAGATTTAAATTCTCCCTTTAACTTTACTCTAAATGTAATAGTATAG
>JARFYF010000007.1:23152563-23164848 GCA_030265395.1 Rhina ancylostomus | reverse complement strand
GGCGTAGTTGCTGGGAATGTGGGAAAATAAAATGGGATTCGTGTAGGATTAGTGTAGATGGGGGCTGCATGGTCTAAGTGGATTCAGGGGGCTGAAGGGCTTGTTTCCAGGCGATAGGACTCTATAGTCCAGTGGCCCCTTACGGCCCCCAGCATTATATCACTGAATCTCCAGCCAGCCTGGTGTGTCCACTATCTATTTTGTTTCTTCTCTTCTGTTCTACCAGTCAACTCCAGAGTCCAACAAATATAAATGTTTGCAATATGCCTTTAAATTGTGACTACATTGAGTTAGGTGCATCATTGCAATATCTGTTCAGCCTAATTAGTGGGAAAATCAGAAATGTAATTTCAGTTCTGTGCTTGAATTAAAGTCCCCCTTTAACACACTGCAGAACATTTTGCTCTCCTGCACCCAGCATATCAAAAAGTTAAAATTCAGCCCTTTATCTCAATGACAATGAGCTGCAGAAATAATCTCCTACCTGTAGTCAGTGATTTACTGCAAACTTTTTTTAAAATCAAACATCAGTGCAAATGCCTCACATATCCAAGTTTAACAGTCAACTAACCACAGGGCATTCTCTGTTCTTCCTGGCCTTATAAATAGCTTGGTGTTTAAATTCATTTACATATTCATAAATATCATATTCTCAAAGAATCAGCAAAACAAAAGGGATTCTGAACCACTGTAAAAACAATGGAGCAGAAGAAAAGCCACCAAAAGCTATTCATACAAGATAGCTCAGTTAATTCAAAGAACTGACCTCATTGACAAGCCCATTGATCGCACAAAATTCTGTTCAGAATTACAAAGAAACACAATGGTTTTTCTTCAATGGAAAGTTACAACAAATTGCAAAAGGTGATATATTATATTTGGAAAATACTTTTTAAATGTCATATTGAGTAATCAAAGGAATGGCAATGTCAATCAAACTTTAATTCACAGCTGGTTCTTTGTAAATGCTACAAAAAGTAAAAAGATTTTGCACCACAGTAATTGTGCAGATGTATGCAATTGATACCAGGCCAAGGACTCAGTAACTGGGCAATGCAATCTCCACCCTTATCTGTATTCTGAAGAGATGAGATAGAAAACAGCAACAATTTCACTGTTTGGTTTAGATAATTCAATGAACAATTAACCCTCTATCTTTGGCATATAGAATAATTACAAACAACAATCATTGTATATTCAAACCTCCTTTCAGGTGACCTATACAATTTCAAATAATATACCATTGTCCACATTTAGAAGGAGAGTTAACTTTGACCTGTTTTCAAATTAAACAACCTTAAGTGCTTGGAAAACACAAAATAGATGACATTGCTACTTTACAATTTAAGATTTTTGGGGTGTTTTCATTATAGAATCAAATACTAAAATAGACTACATCTAATAACAAAACTTAGAACACTTTCATCTCAAATCTTTCTCTTCAACCAAAGCAGAAGTTTGTCAAAATGGCTGTAAATCTCTTTTACAAAGCATCTAAAAAAAAGCTCAAATAATTATCAGAATGAGTAGTTTCTTTACATTGACAGCTTGACAAGAATGATGTTTTGATGTTACACAGCACTGAAGAACTGCAATACCTGAAAATTAATCCTCATTAAGTCTTACACCATTACCAAATAAAAGTAATGATATCTGTGATCTAGTCAGTTTGCAAAGGAAATTCAATAAAGATTTTGGTATAACCCAAAGTTTATGTTTCCTCTATTACATTTTCATAAAATCATTAGGTTTATGCAAATTCTTTTATACCCATTCATCATTCTAATTCAAAATGGATGTGGGTACTGTCAAAAACTGCTCATTTACAACTCATGCTGACAATCAATATCAAGAGGTTATGTCTAAAGATCAGAATTAACAGCCACTGCTTCCTCCAGAGACAACCCCCACCCTCAAATCAAGCTTGCCACCAAAAATGTGCCCAAAGGGTTGATCCTAGCCAGCCTAACGTTTCAACCTTTAACTCTGTCCCTCTATCCACAAATGCTCCATGACATTGAGCATTTCTGGCATTTATCTTTTTATTTTTTGTTCCATAATAGCCTCAGTTGTCAGTGTTTGTGTTCTAACCTATTTGGGGTAGATTTAACAGCATTGGCATCTATAATAAAGTTTGGATTTGTGTTTTTTGACAATTGTAAATCATTGCTTTTTATTTTATTGCTGTGGAGATTCCCTGATGTTTGGTGCCTACTTCAGTTCTTCTCTAAAGTAAAGAAGCCAACAGAAATAAAAACAAAGCTGTTTCTATAAGAGCCAACCAATCCACAACACCAGCTGTTAAGGTTTTACTATAACTTCTATTCTTCCATGTATTCAACGTGATATCTGGTTTGAATTTGAATAGGTTTCATGTTTACTGTTACTTGTGCATCCACATAACGAGACAGGTAAATTATTTAAGGAAACTCAAGATACAACTTATCAAACAACATGGTAGGTGATATGTTAGTTAATTATATTTCCTCTCTCTCTCTCTCCCCTGTATATTCTCTGCCTTGAAAGTGGGACAGGAAACATACCTTCAGCCTACTGCTAGAGGTGAATGAGAACAGAGCACTGATAGTACCTGTAAATTTAATAAAGATTTTCTAAATGCCCAAAGAGCACATCACTACACTACAACTCTTCTAACCATGATTATTAATCCACTCTGTGCCAGACACACTGAAGCACAATTTTTTATTTTATTGACATTTTTGAGCAGGAGAGTTGAATTTATTGGATAACATTTTCAAAGGACCGACACTGCCATGGTGGGCCAAATGGCCTCCTAGCTATGATTTTTTGACTCATTTTCTGGAGTTATTGGTTATAAAGTTGGGATTTATTGGTCATCCCAGGTTGTCCTAAGAATGTGGTGGCTGCAAGCTTATTGAACCACTGCACTTCATGCAGCATTCTTCATGATGGTTTGTTGCAACTTATGGACTAAGTACACATTACAGACCAATCATGTTAGGACAGAACTGGAGTTAGATTTGCTTTCTGAAACCAATTTCAGTTTTACAACTATCCACCAAATTTGCATTCACTTTGACTGCAGCCACCATGTGACCTCAAATGTTAAAACCAAATTGAAATCCTCAAACTCCCCATGGCATGATTTCAACTCGCATTTTTTGGATAATTATGCAAGCTTCTCAGTAACTATTCCTGCAATGGAAACATCTCATTACACCATACCCTTGATTTTTCTTCAATGCAGCGACTTGATTAATCTGCACTAGGCCAAAGCTTCCTGGTAAATGCTGGCAATTCCACTGGTAATCTGCCATCACTTATGCCTACAGATGCTGGTAAGTTAAAACTTTAGCACATGCACATCCAAATATGCTAGCCCCTAACTGCCTCAGATTCCACCTGGCAAATCAATCAATTTGCTCTGCCACTGGATGCTGCATAGAGTTCAATGGTGAAACTCAGACTTGCTGAGAATCCCCAAAACTTATGCTAGGGACTCTGCCCATTCATTTCAATGGAAGTTTCACAACTGTGAGGAAAAAGATAATAAGGATAGTTACTTTTAAATATCTTTGATGACAGCAATGCTATATTATTTCTTAAAATGTATATTTATGGTAATGTTATTATATTAAATGTTTGATAACTTTTATATCTTTCATCATTTATTTTGATAGCATTTAATCCTTTACAAAGATCAGGAATATGCAAAATCTTTCAATAAAGTTAAGAGCCTCAACAGCTGATAAAATTGAGGGCCAACTAATTTAGCCATTCAAATCAAATCTGGTAAGTTTGAGGAATTGGGAACCTGAGCATCAAGTGTCATTGATGTTAACACATTGTAACCTAGGACATTCAAATGTTTGGCCACATCTGCACACTCCAGCAGAACAGTGGTGAGCAAGGAGATAAGGGAAATGTATTCTTTTCTATTGTTCTTAATATTTTCAAAATAAGTCATCCTTTACTAATGTATTGAAAAAATGTAATGTCTATATACAAATTCTGGTAGAATAAATGTAATAGGACAATTTCATATCAGTAATCATCTCTGCTCAGGAAATGTATTGATTTTAATCTTTTGGTTGCACGCAAATAAAATTCCAAAACCTGCACTGCACAAGTTTTACAATACAGTAAAATATTGCAGTCTTCCAAATCATTTATTGGACTAGCAGTTTCAGGAACTGAGACCCACTAACATGTCAACATGACCTTTAATGCGAATGTAAAGAGGTCACTATGTTCAAAACTGCACTTGCTAGAAGATCCTCTTGCTTGTGTGGTCCGATCATGAGATCTAGATGAAATCAGTGAGGCTGTTAGTGGGACTGAGAAGCACACACGGTGCTTGGAAGAATATTGATTAAAAGGGTTGGGTATTTGCAGAGGAACTATTTCAATTGCATTAGAACAACCACCTGGAAAATATTCTGAAACAAAGAATCCTTGAAAGTAGACATTCTTTTCAAAAATGGGCTCTCAAAGGTGGGAGATATTACATTTTAGACACTATTAGTGCCAAAAACAAATTTCTATACAATCACCATTGTTTAAGGCATTCTTCAACAGAACATTCCTTTTCTATTTTATTGAATATTCAGAAGTACTCTTTAATATTAACACATCCTGAAGGATCATTTGAGCATGGGCAGTCTGTTGGGCTATTCATATGATATCAGATTCCATGATGAATGTTACTATCTCCTGGAAAGTTGGAAGGAAAATGGCAAGCAAAGAATATAATGTGGGAATGTTGCCATCATGAGGACAAATTGTCACACAGTTTGCTTTATAGCCCTAACCAATTGTGCTCAAGTTAATCAAGCAAACCAGCAAAAAAAACCAAACCTACAAATGTCATCATAACCTTGTTTGCTAAACTGTTTATTGAAATTACTGCCTTTTTTTCTTTCTTTACCTGTATTTAGGGCCAGTTACACCATTTCATGATGAACCCAGCCTAACAAATAGCCAAGATATATCCTAGAAATTTTAATTGCACTCCAATAATTTCTCTAGTCCAACAAAAATTGCCTAAACAATCCATGCTAAGAACTCATAATGTAAGGAATCATTTAACATAGAACAGGACAGCACAGAAACAGGTCCTTCAGCCCACCAAGTCTGTGCTGACCATGATGTCAATCTAACTATTCCCATCTGCCAGCACATGGTTCGTACCTCTCAGTTCCCTGCCTGTTAATGTGTCTGGCTATATGCATCTTAAACATTGCCATTGTATCTGCTTCTACCACTTCCCCTGGCAACACATTCCAGGCACCTACCACCCTTTGTCTAAAAAAAACCTCAGCTTCCACATCTCCAGGAGTTATGGAATTGCACCCCAAGATCCCTCAATAATCAATGCTCCAAAAGGGCCCTGCCATTTACTGTATACTTTGCTCATGCATTTGACATTCCAAAATCTATCACCTCACACTTGTCCAGATCAAACTCCATCTGCTGCTTGTGTCCAAATTTCTATCTGATCCAAATCCTGCTGTATCCTTTGACAATCTTCCTCACTATCCACAACTCCACCAATTTTCATGTCATCTGCAAACTTCCTAAATTTCAAGCAAATCATTTATCACTTTACAAAGGTCCCACCACTGATCCTTGCAGATCACCACTGGTCATAAACCTCCAATCAATAGCACCTCTCTATCACTACCTCCCGTCATCTATGACAGAGCTAATTTTATACCCAACTTCACCATGGATCCCCTGTAACTTAATCTTCTGGACCAGTCTGTCATGATGGTCCTTGTCAAATGTTTTACTAAAATCCATGTAAATGACATGTAATGTCTTATTCATATCAATCATTTTTGTCACCTCCTCAAAAAACTCAATATTTATGAGTTAGAAACTCTTTCACACAAAGCCCTGCTGATTATCCCTAATAAGTCAATGTCATTCCAAATGAAAGTAAATCTTGTCCCCAAGAATCTTCTCCAATAATTTCAAAAGGCATAAACGTATGCGTTATCTTTCCACTTAAGAGCAAAAAGCACTTCACCACACTAATTGTAAATGAATGACATCAACAATCTCCCTTATTGTACTCAATTCATTTTTAATCTGGGTTTTGAGGTCCACAGCAAGATCTCTAATATTCACTCCCCAAAATGTCCTAATAACATTCCTTGAAATTCATTCTGATGGTGCTGTACAACTTTGTTCACTATATTTAGATTTCTGAGTAGTAATACTAATTTTGACATTTGTGTTTTGAGCAACTATCAAGAAGTGTCTAAAACAGTAAATATCACAAGGAAACATTTTCTACACGTTTGTCATATTCACTTCCTAAGTTAGAGGATAAAAGATGATTCTTACTATGCAAAATATACTTCATATTTTCCAGTGTTTCTACTACAAGCCAAACAACTATAGATATTACTTCAGTTTGAGTTACAGAGCAAATATTTTGACTTGTGGCAATTAGTTTTCATACCCTCCTTTATCTCTGTATCTGTCCCCAAAGATTTGATCACAAAATCTGAATGTCATTTCATTGAGTCAGATGCAGTTATTTGAATTAAACGTTAAACTAAGTGAAACATTTCACTCTCAGGTGAGTGTTAAAGTCTACATCACAATGATGCTACAACCTCAGAAGTATTTTACTGGTTGTAAAGAACTTTGAAATGTCCCGGGATAGTGACTGGCACTATATTAATCCAATTTTTCCTTTCTTAGATTATACTAATCAATATATTTTTTGAATCATACTTTTTTCATCTCAAAGGCAATCTTTTCATCTCTCAAACACAGCCTCAAAGCTTTATTTCAACCTTCTTTATCTCTTTTCAAGTTATACCACTATTATTTTTATTGTTTCTTTGAATCTTGCTCTGTCATTGCCTGAAGCTCCAAAATCGTAGCTATTGTCCCATGCTATTCCTTCATATTCTATTTTCATTGTGTTCATTCAATGCCTCATTCCTCATTTCTTATCATAATGTACAGAGAACCTAAAACCTAAGTCTGATATTGTTTTATCAGTTTCTGAATAACGTACTCCCGTATCCTATTATTTTCAACCCAGGGTGCATAAACCTCAGAGTCTTCATCATTATCTTGTTTTCTCAAGGGTGGAAAAGTGGACAGAAACAAATAAATAGGCATTTTCCTCAGCAGTAATAGGTCTTGTGATATGAATAACGTTCACTGAGTCCTTGAGCTCCACTCACTGGATTTATGTCACCTGAACTTCTTAATATATCAGTGCCTTACCATACATCCAAAGATACCTATTATCCTATGTGTACTGTAGAGTAAATAACCCAATGGATTACTGAAATAATAATGCTTCTCTACTTGACATGCAATGCTTTAATCCTGCTAACAGTACTTTGCATGTACCAAAGATCTCAGCCAGCCAGCTGTGAAGCTAAAGGTAATGCAACACCTTTCAACTGAGTGCTTTCCCCGGAACACAGCAAGGTGTAGGTGTTACGACAATAACAGATATTCATAAGCAAGCCGTAGGCTGTAACTCAATCTTGGGGTTCATTTTATGTTGATGAACCACTTGAGCTTCATTCTCACGGTTTGTGACATCATCTGAACTTCTTGATTGGGCAATGGTTCTTAACTCCTTCCCAAGGATATGTAACAGGATAATGTTATTTTTCCACCAAAGCACTTCAGAAAATTTCTCCTTATTTTCTAATATTTCACTCCTGGAAAGAAATGTACAATCCTTCACTTGTCTTCATAATCACCTTCATTGTATTGAACTGAGATACAACACCCCGCCTCCCTGGGAGATTTGCCACACCCGGTAATTCAGGTACACTTGTTGCTTTGCTGCAGCTTACGATAATGTTTATGTCTATTTTCTGTTAAAATTATAACAAAATTTAACATGAAAAAAAGCCAATTTATTCGTTCTGAATTAGTTCCACTGGACCACTGAATTTGAATTTTACATTTGACGTAATTTGAGTGAATTCACCATTACCCAAAATTGCATAAAATTTTTGAAGGGCATATATACAGTAAAGGGCCAGGTTCCCTTAGTCTGGGTCAAAAACTAAGGAGCATAGATTTAACGCAGTTGACTAGCGAGAAGAGCAAAGAGGGTGAGGTAATGGGGTAAATTCACCTCAACTTCAGCCAACATGACAGTAAATGGAATTAATGCATGTACATTGCTATGGTGACTATACTCCAAAAAAGCCTAATTTGCTGTGAAACACGCAAATGTATTACAAAGTCATGGAAGGTGTATTTGCATGCAAGTGTATAGTATCTCTTTTGAGAAATGTATTAAGCATGAGTCAGATGGTTGTGTATGCATACAGACTATCCTGGATTATGTTCAGCATTGGACTGATGTAGCAAATATTAATTATGCTACAGAAGTGCCAGGCAATGATCATTCAAAATAAGAGAGTTAACCACCTCCCCTTGACATTCTCTGACATTAGCATTATTAATTCCACAGTCATCATCATCATGAAGGTCACCATTAACCATAAACTTAACTGGACCAGCCACATAAATATTGTGGATAAAAGATGGCTGCCTCCTGACTCTCCAAAGTTTTCCTTCCAGTTACAAATCAAGGTCGTGGGGGAACAATTGATTGACTGAGTCCAGCTCCAGAAGTTTGACGCCATCTATGGCAAAGCAGCCTATTTGACAGGCACTATATTCACCATCTTAAACACTCATTTCCTCCACCAATAGCTGCACTATGTATCACCTACAAAAAATGATATAGCAATTCACTAAAGCGTCATCAACAGTTCCTCACAAACACAGAAAACTTTTATTGTCTAGGATGTCAAAGTCAACTGTTGCAGGAGAACTTTACCTCCTGCAAGTTGCCCTCCAGGGGATCAAATTCCTAAAGCTCCCTATTTAACAGTATTGTAGGAGTGTGTTCATATGGATTGCACTGGCTCAGATAAATGCTTATTACCACTTTCTTATTGGCACATAGGATTAAAAAAATCTCTTTTGCAATATTTTGAACTGGTATATACGCCATCTCATTGTAATCATATTAAGACATTTAATTTTAAAAATATTACAGTTAGTCACTAAATCATGTCCATATGGTTATCCTTGCTACATCCAGCTCTTTCTACAACAACAAAGAATCTGCTGGAAGAGCTCAGCAGCATCTGTGGGGAAAGGAATTATTGACCTTGTGGGTTGAATTTCTGCATCAGGACTGAGAGTGGAGAGGGAAAGTAGCTGGTATAAAGACAAGAGGGAGTGGTGAGATAGAAGCCAGAGATAACTGGTGGACTGTGGGGGGGGGGCGGGTAGTGTTGAGGATGATGGGCATATGGAGCTAGGTTGGAGAGGGGAAGGGGTGGAGATGGGAGGCAAACTAAAAAACAGAAGGAGGAGGCCAGGAGGGAGGTGGGGAGGGCAAAACTAGAGACAGCTGCTGGAAGGTGATGTGGGAACACAAGCACTACCTGTATCTCCAGTTCTTCGAAAATCTGAGAAACCAACGGTGTTATTATCCAAGTTGCATTCTACAGTCCACAATTTCAACTCGACTGTACTGGTCATGTTTTAAAATACTGCCCAGTTCCAATAGTTCATGGTAAATTATGCCCTTAGTGATGCTTTCCAAACTGTGCATCATTTTGGGGCTAATGTAAAGCACTGCATCATAACCAGATGATTTTTGGCATTATAGAAATTTTGTTCGATCATAGTTGGTAAATCCAGGGAAAAGCATCAGGCTCCCCATCCATCTCATGGCACCTGTGGTTAAAAGGGTATCACCAAACCAGAGGTGGAGGAATTTTTTTTATATAATTGATTGGATATGCAAGGCAGAAAAAAAACTGTTAGCAACATCATAGTCTGCTGATATTGTATCAATTGGAAACTGCAGAGAGTTGTGGATGCAGCTCAGCACATCACAGAAACCAGCCTCCCCTCCATGGACATTGTCTATACTTCTCACTGCCTCAGTAAAGCAGCCAGTATAATCAAAGGCCCCACTCACCCCAGATATTCTTTCTTCTCCCCTCTCCCATTGAGCAGAAAATACAAAAGCCTGAAAGCATGTACTACCAAGCTCAAGGACAGCTTCTACTCAGTGTTATAAGACTATTTAGTGGTTCCCTTATACAATAAGATGGACTCTTGACCTCACAATCTATCCAGTTATGACCTCGTACCTCATTGTCCACCTGCACTGCACCTTCTCTGTAGCTGTGATACTTTATTCTGTATTGGTTTACCTTGTACTACCTCAATGCACTGTGCAATGAATTGATCTATATGAATGGTTATGCAAGACAAGTTTTTCCACTGTACCTCGGTACACGTGACAATAATAAACCAATTCCAAATCAACCTATAATTGTGACACACAACTCTTCTATTCATACTATGAGTTATTTTGAAGGACAGGTGGACAACCTATGATGACACTGCATCAATATTATCTCCCTCAATCAATTTTATTACTAAAAAAGAGGCCTTTAGTGCTTCAAATTCTAAGTTAGTAGATTCATGTAGACAAAGGAGGCAAAAGTAGCAGATTTTTTTCAGCAGTGGTTTGCACTTGGCAAATTCACAAGATATTTGTTAGTTGAATGATGAATGTTGGCCAGGGCAACAAGAAAAATGCATGGGGAGTTATCATCTCTCTGAACAGAAATAAGTAGCCCTAATTTAGTTATTCTAAAATATGGTACTTTTAACAAAAAGACCTTCCTCAGTACCACCCTAGAATACCTGCCTGGTCTTGTGGCCAAGCACTGCAATGCGAAGAGTCTGATTGACAGGAATCTCCATAGAATAACTGTCATAGCTCTGGCAATATTCAACCTTTAAATGCAAAGTACACATGGAGTAGAAATTTGAAAAAAATGACACTTATTGGCAATGGCTAATATACACATGCAAGGCACAAACATTTTCAGGTGAAAGAAATAGGTTGACCACTCATTAACTTGTTCATTCTGAACAGCTTGCACTAGTTCAGATGTGTGGGATTGCATTTGAGATTCATTGTCTGCAAAGGAACTTATGATGATAGAAATACTTCTCAGTGAGAACTGTCTGAATAAAATTTGCCATAAGTTTATAAATATGCTATGCAGCTTGATACATGCTATTATAGGAGGGTTTGTATCCTGTTCTTGGAGAAAAATTCAGATTGTTAACAACTAAGCTAGGCTGTTGGGAAATGAGCCAAACCAAATGAGACCCAGATGGTCCAACTGCTTGGGATAAAGATAAATGAGTTCTGGACAGGGCAATAGCAGCCTAAGTGCAGTTAATGAAATCTTAAAACATTTGTGTTTTCATGAGTATCCTTAAAGCTTCCCTTTTCCTTCCTTTGCTAAATGATTGTTTATTGCAAGAGCACTCAACTTGTTGAGAATTTTGCTTTCCACTGGCTCTGCATTTTTTTAAATATACATTTAAAGTAAAACTCAGTCATTCCCAGGTAGCTCAACATGGTCAAGCACATGGCTGCACCTTCATTGTGGCAATCTGTTTATTCTGGCATCACAATAAAAGCCACTTACACTATAGAAGTTCTTTGTTGTGGCAGTTATTGAAGTAACTCTGACAAAGTATAATTTACATCAAAGTTCTGCCTCTTTCAATGATAACAACTGCTCCAATACTCTAACTAATCACAAGTTAACCACAGAAGATCAATGTGAGCGCATATTTAAATAAAGAGATAACAGAACAGCAATATTTAAAAATCCCCTTTGCTTACATTCTTAAATTATTTAGCTCTAAGCTTTCGTTGCAGATGTAATCATGTTTCTGTTATAGCTAAGTTCAACATGTGCAACTTATTCATCAGTATAGTTTACAGTCTTTGCGCATTATTTATTAAAAACAGCATATTAGTGTAACAACAGAATTCTAAGTCTATTCCATAAGTAAGAAAGTTCATATTCATTGGTTATGCCACTTTACAAGTAATGTACAGTTCCTCAATTTTTTTTGACACAAATGAAGATTAGAAATAACAATTTCAAAGCAGAATTATAAAAAGATGCTTTTTAGTTCTGAGTTAGTGAGCCCAGAACCGAATCATAGAGTTAAACAGTGCAAAAACAGGCCCCTCAATCTGCCACAGCTATGCCAACCGTTGTACTCATCTATAATAATCTCATTTGCCTGCACTGCAGCCTTCTATGCCTTGGCTGTTCCAGAGGAGATGGGGAATGCCTCTTAAACGCTGTGATTCTATCCACCTCCACCATCTCCTCTGCCAGTGCATTCCTGATATCACCCACTCTCCAAGAAAAACTCTCCCCTTTAAATACCCCTCTCACA
>JARFYF010000007.1:23060861-23071347 GCA_030265395.1 Rhina ancylostomus | reverse complement strand
CCTCATCAAGAATACTGTATCCAGATTTGGTTTATGCAAGGGCGCGTCAATACCTCGTCTATAATGCTTCAGAGGATCATCTACCATGACATGCAAATAGTCACATGTATATCGAAGCACATAGTGAAATATATCTTTTGCGTAGGGTGTTCTAGGTGCAGCCTGCAAGTGTCGCCATGTTTCTGGCGTCAACATAGCATGCCCACAACTTCCTAACCCGTGCACTTTTGGAACGTGGGAGGAAACCGGAGCACCCAGAGGAAACCCATGCAGACACAGGGAGAACATACAAACTACTGCTTTTATCAACATTAGATAACACCCACCATGCACAGGTTAACTCCCTCAACATATTCAATGTTTGCAGTATCTTTATTAATTAAGGTCAATGCCCCAATACCTTGAATTTAAAATGTTCATGTTTGCATCTGAAATTACTTGACTGACTGATTAATTCATATCACTCCAAAAAGCTGGGCCAGATTGAAGTTTATTTTTCTCCCTAAGTGAACTATCAAAGGACTGTCTAGCAGAGAGAAACCAGAATCAGGTTTATTATCACTTGAAATTTGCAAAGACATAAAAATTACTATAAATTACAAAACAAATAAATCATGCAAAAAATGGAATAACAAACTATGTTCATGGGTTCATGGAGTGTTCAAAAATCAGATGGCAGAGGGGAAGAAGCTGTTCCTGAATTGTTGAGCGTGTGTCTTCAGGCCCCTGTACATCCTCCCTGATGGTAGTATTGAGAAGAGGGCATGCCCCAGATGGCGAGGATCCTTCTTGATGGAAGCCACCTTCTTGAGGTATCCTGTGGGAAGGGTGGTGCCTGTGATGGAGCTGGCTGAGTCTATAACCCTCTGGAACTTCTTGCGATCCTACGCATTGGGGCTTCCATACCAGGTTGTGATGCAACCAGTCAGAAGGCTCTCCACCATACAGCTGTAGAAATTTGCAAGAGCCTTTGGTGACATACCAAATCTCCTCAAACTCCTAATGAAGTAAAGCCACTGGCATGCCTTTTTCATGACTGCATTAATGTCTTGGGCCCAGGATAGATCCTCAGAGATGTTGACGACCAGGAACTTGAAGCTGCTCACTTTTTCCACCGCTGACTCCTCAATGAGGACTGGTGTATGTTCTCCCAACTTCCCCGTCCTGAAGTCCACAATTAATTCCTTGGTCTTGCTGACGTTGAGTGAGAGCCTGTTGTTGCGACACCACACAAACAGCCAATCTATCTCACTCCTGTATGTCTCCTCGTTGTCATCTGAGATTTTATCAACAACAGGGTTGTCATCTGCAACTTTATAGATGGCGTTTGAGTTGTGCCTAGCCACACAGTCATGAGTGTAGAGAGAGTAGAGTAGTGCACTAAGCACGTGTGCCTGTGTTGATTGTCAGTAACGTGTTACTCAGCATCTGTGAGAGAATAAATTACAGGGAGAGAAGTGGTAAAATGGGATTGCATTTAGAGCCAGCATAGACTTGACAGGTTGATTGTCCCCCTTCTGTGTTGTAAGGAAATATATATAAAATGAAGGAAGCAAAGCAAGCTTGTCAGCAGCAGAGGACCATCAAATTCATTTGAATGTCTCTAAACTGACCAGAAATGTTACTAAAATACGAATAAGCTGCACTTTATTCTTCTTTCAGGTGAGGAGAACTTTAAAAAAAACTGCCTCACTTTCATTCCTCTTAAATGTATTTGCACAAATGTTGCGTAATCTTTTACATGGCAGCTTATAAGGATAAAAGCAAACTTTTATAAGCAACAATGTCTCTCTCTCTCTCTCTATATATATGTGTGTCTATATATATATATATATATATATATATATATATATAAAGGATTCTCAGCTATGCTGATCTCTCTTAAGTGACACTTTTTCCATTTCCCTCATTTGAATGTAGACCCTGCTCAGTTAAAAAAAAAGTTTCTATGTTACAGGATACAGTGTTCTAATCTGTTGTCAGGATAATAAAGATGTTGAATTAGACCATCACATTTGACTTCTTTCCAGAAACTCCATTCTGCACAAAGTAAAATAAATAAATACTGAAATTCTTTTTATGTATTTTCTCAGGTCATTAACAGCTGCCTTGGATATACTTCCAGTTTTACCATTTCTTAAGATCATAGCTTGATTTTCGCTGTCCGCCTCAATTGTCAGATTATCAATTCTCTTTTTTTTTCAACAATTGCCAAAAACATTTGATGGCCCTCTACTGCTGACAAGCTTGCTTTGCTTCTTTCATTTTATATATATATTTCTTTACAACACAGGAGGACAAATCAGCCAACCAAGTCTAAGCTGGCTCTAAATGCAATCCCACTTCCCTCCCTATAACAACTTCTTTTACAGATGCCGATTAACACACTACTGATTCTCTTACTACCACCTTAACTGTGGGCAATTTACAGCAGTCAATTTAGCTAACAACTAGCACACCTTTGGGATGTTGGAGGAAACCAGTGCACACAAGAAACCCAGATGGTCACAGAGAGAAAGTGCAAACTCCACTCCAGATGTCAGAATTGATTCCAGGTCCATGGAGTTGTGAGACAGCTACGCTACCTGCCATCCAGAAATTGAATTGCATGGTTCTACACAATTACAAGTGTTTATTCAAGGAAAATGTGAAAACACATGCAATGAGAAATTTGACCACTTACTTCTGGTCACCTCCCTGATGTTATGAACACAGAAGGTGCACAGATCAATATTTTCTTTTGAGTGTTATCAGGGTCATATTTTCACTATAACTGTGCAAATTTAAAGAGCCACTTTCATAAATTCATATTTCTCAGATTTCCTTTAGACATGGTAGCAATTTGGTACATCAGGTCAATACTGACTCTCAGAGCACTCCCATTCCCCCACTTATTTCCCTGTAACCTATTCTTTCTCACATGCCCGTGTGTGAGGAGTGTAGGATTAGGGTGTGGTGGACTGTGCTTATGATGAGCTTCAGGGTTTTCTTAAAAAGTCAGAGCTTTATATAAATTCCAGAGGTTGGAACGATGTCAACAACAGTTGTTGACTGACAAGAGAAATCCAGGGAGTTTGCATGACAGTTTTATTCTTATTCTGTCCACATGATCCAGCATATTTCAGGTGTCGCTTTGTACAGAGGGTTGGAATCTTTGGGTTTCTTGGCTTTTGATTGCTTGTGCTCCAGGGAATGCAGCTGAGCATCACTATAACCATTGTCATGGGGGCCAACAAATGCCTAGTGCAAAATACCTTCAGTCATCAAGATGTAATTCTGGTGTCTGTGAAACTCGGGAGACACTCTTCAGTGTAGGGAGGTAATAGGCAGCAAAATAATGGTCTTCCCTCACACCACTTGCCCTTCATTTGCAATTACCAAGGTCCAATGTTGAGAAACTCCCTCTCTCCACTGCAACTTCGGTAGACTCTTAACCCTTAACCCATGTGCAAACCCTTGACAAGTGAAATCGGCACAACACGGTTGATCATGACCAATAAGCAGCTTCTAATGAAGTGATAGGGAATTCTTCGGCTGCAAGTTCAGTGTGAACAAAACAATAGGAACTTATTCAAAGCTTTTCTACCTTCCAAATGGTTGCCTGCCTCAAACAGCCAGTCATCCCCAATGGTTCAGGGTTAATGAAAGATACACATGAGATTGCTACAAATCAGTTGTGCTCCTGAGAATTTCTCAGCATACTCAAACAAATCATTCACTCCAATCAATGGCATTCATTAAGGAGCTTTACAGATACATTAAAGTTTCCACATCCAAGACCACCTTCAATTGACAAACTCAGTTTTAGTGAAGCCTGGAAGGACCTCAGAGCTGTAATTCATGACTAAATCACATCAGACTCTACAGCTACTCTGACATGCTTTTTGAACAGTATCAGGATGCAGCACTGAGTCAAAAGGAATTTCTTATCTGAGGCTCCAGCGGGATATGGGACCTTGTGCTTATCAGTAACATTGATAGATCAATATTGCCACATAGAAAACTATTGCAAAAACACACTATTATGCCGACCAGCTGGTCTTGAACTTCAACAGTGGCGATAATGCGGCTGGCAAGACAGTGGACAGGCACCCACCTCTGAAGTCAAATTCCAACTACAGGATAGTAACAGCAAAATTGACAGTGTCTGCATTATTACACAGTAAAGTGTGAAGCAAAACCGATGAATAAGGCTTACCATTTAATTAAGACAGTTCACCTTCCAGCTGAAGATATCTTCGTGTGCAAGATGAGTAGTTGTACCTTAACTGGGAATATTTTGCATTCAGTATGACTGGAGGAAACAAAATATCCTACATGTCGAAACACACTCTATTAGCATAATGGCTGTAGTAAAGTTTTCAAACATGCCTCATTGTTGCAAATACCATACATCTATTGTCTCTATTTGACCTTACAGAAAAGCTTCAGTAACAAGACAGGTCCAAGGATGGACATGTTTTCTCTGACTGTTTAGAAGAAATCAGCCTTTGATGGAAACAAGGGAAGAAAAATATTTACAGACCCAGAAAGTTGTGTAATTTGAGTAACTAGCAATAGTAAAACTCTCTGAAACTGGTCATCTGACATATATGTTCCCGTTAACGCCTATCATCCATGTGATAATTCTTTCTACTTGCTGAAGGAGATTGCCGAGGTGCTTCAGGAGTTCACACACGTTCGAATGAGTTATCTTCCCAATGTCTTCTTTTAATTGCATTCAAAACACAAACAAGTGACAAAGCTCACACAAAAACATTTGCATCACATTTTACAATCTTTTGGAAGCCTAGTAATTATATCTGCCCTTTTCATTGAAGCTATGTCACTTGAGTGATTGAAAGGCAAGAGTTTAATAAACTTTTAGGAAACCTAATAATTATACCTTGATATTAATTTTTGTGCTTTCCCTCTACGATAGTCTCCCTCGTTCTTGTGACTTTAGGAGCAAAAACTGTTAATTTGAAGTTCACTTAACCAGTCCAATAACTCTGAAATTATTTGGGACAGAATGTCCCCATATGTCAATTAGCCTTTCCACAATTGCAATTAGATAACGTTTCAAGGTCCATGGCAAGCTGAAGCCTGCTTGTTGATTATTTTTGTTGGATATGAGGATTTTGTTTGTAAATATGCTTTTTACCCAAAATTTCCTTTAGGATTCTTTAATGCTGTGGAGTAGGAAGATCTGTGTTCATCTCCAAAGATTTCCAAGAGCATCTGCTGGGTTAAAGGTCCTGAAGGTCCCTGCGAATGGAAGATCCAAGTTGCTATTTAAATGTTCATTCTCTATATGCTTTGCATATAATGGAACGAAGGGCAAGACTTGAAAGAACTGCCAACCATTCAAGAGGAGTTGATTTAAAATTCCAAAGATTATGCTCATTAATGAATGGAGTTACATGTCAATGAGTTTGGCTTGATGATCGAAGGCTTAAACCGGAGTACAAGACTCAGCTATTGAAAATATATGCAGAATGTACAGAAAGATAGCTTTTGCAGCCCAATTTATGCTGGCGAGCTTGTAGATGATGTTTGCTAGTTTCTTTGTTATGTTATGGTCCAAACTAGGCATTCTAGCCCTTATATTTCTAGGCCTTGTACCATCCCCTCTTTGCAATCTCCTTCCACCCATCCTACCTGACCCCCATTCCCTCACACCTTCTCTTAGGACTATGATTTTGTGAAATTATCTTTTATGTGCACCTTATTAAATGCCTTTTAGAAATCAAAGTATACTAAATCTACAGGTTTCACTTTATCTACCCTGCCTTCTACATCCTCAAAGGACACAAAACATAGGACAGTACAACACAGGAAAAGGCCTTTTAGCCCACCATATCTGTGTTGAACATGATGCCAATCTCAACTAATCCCATTTACCTGCACAAGGTTCATATAGCTCTATTCCCTGCCCGTTCATGTGCCTGTCTAAATGCTTATTAAATATTACTGTCATATCTGCTTCTACCACTTCCCCTGGTAGCACATTCCAGGCACCTATCACTCTCTGTATAAAAAAAACTTGCCTCATAAATCCCCTTTAAACTTTCCCCCTCTCACAAACCTATGCCCTCTAGTATTTGATATTTTCACCCCAGGTAGAAGACTCTGACCATCTACCCGGTCTATGTCTCTTATAATTTTTCTACTTCCATCAGGTCGCTCCTCAGACTCCAGCAAAAATATTCCAAGTTTGTCCAACCTCTTCTTATAGCTAATACACTTCAAACCAGGCAACAGCCTGGTGAACCTCATCTGCAAACTCTCCAAAGCCATCACATTCTTCCTGTAATATGGTGACCAGATTGCCACACAATACTCTAAATGTGGCCTAACCAAAGTTTTATCACTGCAAAATGACTTGAAAACTTTTATACTCATCACCACCTCAACTAATGAAGGCAAGTATGCCATACACCTTTTTTTAAACACCGTGTTGCCACTTTCAGGGAGCTATGGACTTGCACCCCAAGATTCCTCTGTACATCAATGCTCCCAAGGATCCTCCCATTTACTGTATATTTTCCCCTTACATTTGACCTCATTAAGTGCAACACCTCATACTTGTCCAGATTAAACTTCATCTGCCTTTTTTCTGCCCATCTTTCCAACTGTTCTGTATCCTGCTGAATCCTTTTGACAACTTTCCTCACTCGCCACAACTCCGCCAATTTTTGCATCATCTGCCAGCTTACTAGTCAGCCCACCTACATTTTTGTCCAAAGCATTTACATATACATAACAAACAACAGAGCTCCAAGCACTGATGCTTGAGGAATACCACTGGTCACAAAGTTCCAGACAGGATAACCCTCATCCACCACTACATTCTGTCTTCAATGGCCAAGCTAATTTTGGATCCAATCCACCAAGTCTCCCTCGATACTATGTGGCTTAATCTTCTGGATCAGTTTACATAGTTCTGACATAGGTGCCAAACATTCTGAGCAACCTTGCATAAATCTGAACAAATGGGTTCATAATACGATAAACACTGATGAAGGCCCATAGAATCTTAGAAGTGATCAGCAAGAACACAGGGGATCAATCTTTGTCTTTAAGCTTAGAGAAAAGTACTGGAAAACTTGCTCCAATGTACTGGATAATATTGTGCCCATTCACTTTGTCAGGATAATGGTAAACCCATACAAATGATTGCTCAGCCCTTAAAGCCCATTCTGCACTTTTCCTAACAGAAATGGTGGAAGCTCTGGAGAGAAAAAGACTCATTAAGATGATGTAAATGATAAGAGGCTGGAGAATTGGGTTTCCTTTCACAAAGAAGGCTAAGGGTGAGAAGTGACACGTGCTGCATATTGTGAGGCATTTGTACAATAGAAACAGGAGGAAACTATTTGCATTATTCAGTGTATTAGTAATTAGAGCATAAATTTATCAGAATAAACAGGATGAAGGAAGAGTTTAGGAGAATGCTTTTCACAGGTTTCCAGATCATGAAATGTCCTCTCATGAACAACTATAAATTGTGATTCTGTAATGACATATAAAAGTAGATATATGTTTGTAAAACATGCATTGTAATATATGGAGAAAGATATCTTTACCTCTTTCAGAAATGGGAATAGGTGGTTACCTCTATCAAAACATCCAGGTCAGGCACAATGGGCCAAACAACCTCCCAGGAAAATAGTTCTATGGGAGGGGAATGACGAAACCAGAATGATCTCGAATGGAATGCGGTTCTGATTTTATATCACCAGATGCTCAATAGCATTGAGGCTCATACCACAGGCATTAACAACCCAATGGATTACTGAGCTGACTCTGTCATCAGTGTGTGAGATGGGGTCAGACTTTTCTTCAGAGGCTAGTAGGGAGGCCCTTTCAATCACATAATAGGGAGCAGGAACCCTTGAACTTCAATTCTTCTAAAACTGAAGCATGAGCAACATTGATCTGATGCAACTCATGAGATAAATGCAGCTAAAAATACAGGATGCCAATTATATTCCACTTCTATGAAGGAGGGTAGGGAAATCAAGAATATTTTAAATTTTAAAAGATCACATGCTTACAATGCACAACTGTAGCATATTACATAATCAAAATTGCATATATACATAATCAAAATATAAGAACTTTAAAATATAAATCCATGAACATGAATAAAAGCTATTAAATATCATGAATGATTAAAGGGAAAATTCATAATTCATAAAGAAATACTTCCTGGAAACTTCTAAGATGAGCCATTTAAAAGATCAAAACTCAAAGGCCCAGATCTTCCAGCTCTGCACCTGCACTAATGTATGGACTCGCATGGATTTTCCAGCAGAAATTCCAGTTTCCAGTGCTGGCATGAGCTTAAGCCTGTGGCAGCATCTTCTGCCCAGCGGCCAGTTCTGCCTCTAAGCTCCCCTAGTGGACGGCACAGCAGAAGTGTATTAACTTCCACAGGTTTTCCAGCTTTCAGGAAAGGCCAGCTGCTACTGAGCTGTGCGGGGTTGAATCTGGCACAAGTATACTTACCCCGTTAAAGTGAATGAGAGGCTTCAGCTTTCAGGAGTACGGTGTGTGGTTATTATATTATTTAAATTAACTTCGATGCTTTCAGTTTTTTATGTGAATATGCTACTTGGCGTACTAAATGTAAAAAAATTCTCTGCTGAAACAGGCAGTTTCTCCACAGTGTGATTAACTTTCTGGAATGTTCTTCCTAAAGACTGTTGCCATATACAATACGCGTAGAGAGTAGTCGGTCATATGATATAATTCTTAATATGGTACAAATCCAATATTACATGTTGCATGGATATCTTGCTCCAGTCAAATGAACTGATACTACCATGTCTGTGCTAATACACTTTTCTGCTTGACTGTTGGATTAGGACTGACATTAAGGACATTGCAGATAGTTTTTGAATATGAATCAGACCTGTTCCCAGTTTAGAGTGTTGGATATTTTATTTATAAATATTCCTAGGAGTTGCCATGTGAATTATAATTCAGATCAAATTTAAAAGGGGGTTGCCTTAACACATTCCCCTTTAACCAAAGGATACAATTCTGTTGTATCCAAATGAGAGCTCCAGTCATTTATCAGTATGATGTTGAATGCAATTCCTTCAATAATTTTTCAAGATTAATTATTCTGGAACAATAAAGTATTGTCAGACTTTTCTCACAGTGATTGCTTTGCACTTTTAAAAATGCTAATTTCGTTCTCCATCCAGAAGGGCTGTGAAAACCTGTGTTCGGTCAGCATGAAAAAATAATAAACAATCTGCTGGAAGAACTTAGCGGGTCAAACAGCATCTGTGGGAGGAAAAGAATTGTTGACATTTTGGGTCGAAACCCCACATCCTGATACGGGGTTTCGACCTGAAATGTCAGCAACTCCTTTCCTCCCACAGGTGCTGCCTGACCTGCTAAGTTCTTCCAGCAGATTGTTTGATGCTCCAGATTCCAGCATCTGCAGTCTCTTATGTCTCCACCTGAAAAGGTTATAATTTACCTGCAGAAAATACCAATTCAGAGGAACCATGGAAGTGGATTTATTGAAAGCAATTGTTTTTAAAAGACTGTTCCTTCACACAAAGGTGCAATGATTGAATCTACTGCACTGAGGCGATGACATTCTGAAGAAGGAGCTCAGAACAGATAATGGCAGATTGACAGCTTGTTGTACACCACAGTCAAGATGCAAAATTAACAATGCACCAGGTGCTGAATAGCAAATGACTCAACCTTTAAATGTTCTAATAAAACATTGTTGCTTATACAACTGGAAAAGTTTCTTGTATTTAAACATCTTTGGATTCAAGTGACACCCTTAAGCTGAAAATTAATTCTCCTCATTAGAAAAGTTAACATATCTTGTTCAGTTTATCAAGAGTCAGCAAAAGTAAAAGTATACTTAGTCCAAGTATTATTCTTTACATCTCCATAAATGTTATCTCTGCAAGGTGAAAGCTGATTCTTTTAATTCTAAGTTAGGAAAGACATTTTATAGATCTAGTCATTATCACACTGCTGTGAATAAATTGGCTGTCACCTATCCTATATTACAATGACTACATTTCAAAAAGTGCAAAGCCATATACTGTAGAGTTTAACAGTACAATATAAATGCAAATCTTTCTTTTACCTCGTAGTCTGCTTGTATGCATATGAAAAAAATCAATGCTATGTTTAAGAGTTTCCAAGCCAAGCAACTACTGACAAATCCACACAAGTAGAATCAGAATTATTATCATTGACATATGTCATGAAATTTGTTGTTTTGCGGCAGCAGTACAGTGACATAATGACATAAAAATTACTATAAGTTACAAAACTAATTAAATAGTGCAAAAGAGGAATAACGAGATGGTGTTCATGGGTTCATGGACCGTTCAGAAATCTGATGGCAAAGGGGAAGAAACTGTTTCTGAAACATTAAGTGTGGGTCCTAAGGCTCCTGTACCTCCTCCCCGATGTAATGTGAAGAGGACATGTCCCGGGTGGTGAGGGTCCTTAATGA
>JARFYF010000007.1:23019794-23030048 GCA_030265395.1 Rhina ancylostomus | reverse complement strand
ATTTCCCTGGTCTCCTCTTCTTGGCACCAGCTGCTGTCCTTAATTTGTGAGACTGAGCACCATACGGTGCATAACACATTCTCTGGGAGCTGCTGATGGGTATGTCGTAGCTCTTGTCTGTAACACACAGAACAGTCAGCCGTGACCATAATGCTACCTTCATTACTGGAGCAATGCTCACAGGGCCGCCACTGAGGCAACTGTCGACTCTTTGTAATCAAATGGTCGAGAAAACACTCTTTATTCGACGTTGCACTCTCCACGGACCGGGGAAGGGGTTGGAGCAGCCCGCAGTCAGTTCTCCCAAATTGGAATTGTTTTATTATTGTCACATGGACCAAGATACAGTGAAAAGATTTTGGTTTGCTTGTCATCCAGACAGATCATTCCATGCACAATTACAGTGAGGTAGTAAAAAGAAAACAGAATGCAGAATATATCGTTGTAGTTACAGAGAAAGTGCAACTCAGGTAGACGCATAAAGTGCAAGGGCCACGATGAGGTAGAGTCATAAGAGTCTTACAGGCCCTTTGGCCCAACTCGTCCATGCCGACTGTGCTGCCCAGTGAGCTAGTCCCTCTTGCCCGCGTGTGGCCCATAGCCCTCTAAACCTCTCCTACCCACATAGTTATCTAGATGGCTTTGAAATGTTGCCAATGTGCCCACCTCAACCACTATTTCTGGCAGCTCATTTCAAATACATACCACCCTCTGCATGGAGAAGCTGCTCCCTGATGTCCCTTTTAAATCTCTCGCCCCGTTCTTGAACCTATGCCCTCTTGTTTTTAGCATCAAATACACAAATCTGTTTGGCTACTTCCATTCATGGCACGGTTAACATTATCGGAGTTCTGCTCAAACTCAGGAGTTTGAGGAAGACTTGGTTCTACTATTGGTGATATGGGTTCTGGAGTGGTTAATGTGGGAACCGCAGATGGGGGTAGGTGGCAACTGACAGGGTGGGTGGGTAGTTTGTGATCTGATCTACTCCTTCGTCCGCTTACACAGGGCTCCTGTGTGCTCCAAGTACACGACCTCAAGGTCAATAGCAAATAAAATTAGCACAAAGCCACGTAGTTATGATGAGACCAAGAGCTTGGTCAAGGTAGTGGGCCTTAAAGGAGAGTCTTAAAGTAATGCTGTTAATGATGGAATTACAGTCAGAGATGAGGAACCGACACAGTGAAGGAACGTCAGAGGGATACAGGGCTGGATTACAAGCTTACAGAGAAATCTAAAAGCCAGGATGAGAATTTCAAAACTGAGTCACTGCTTTATTGGAACCAGCACAGGGGAACCTCTCAGGCTCATCACTTCCTTCCACCCAGTCCATCTTCGCGGTGCGTGGCTTCAGGAAGGCCAATGGTATCGTCAGTGATGCCTAACCCCCAACCCCGGCCATTCCCTTTCCTCTCTTCTACCTTCTGGGAGAAGATACAGGAGCTTGAAAGCCCAGACGTCCAGAATTAAGAACAGCTTCTTCCCCACTGTTGTCAGACTTCTGAACCTCTTTCACATCCCCTTCCCGGTGATGCTGCCACGTTCTCGGACTCCTAACTCTCCCTCTCTCAGTTATTCCGTTATCGTCACTTTAACATTTCCTTTCGCACTACTTCAGTTTGCACTACAATCTTTGCACCATTCTGCTGTTTTGCATGCACTATTGCACATATTGTTGTATTTATATTTATTATTACCAATGAGCTTAATGCGAACAAGGAATTCCATTGCACTCTGGTGTATGTGACAATAAACTAATCTGAAGGGGCTGATGAATGAACTGAACCTCACATTGGTTCTCAGACTGCCTGACGGCACAGAAGGAGGCTACTCAGCCCAATGAGTTTCCCAGAGTACTCCCATCAGCCCCATTCCCCCACTTCTCTCTCACATGCACATTAAGTCCAACAACACTGCCAGGGGTTGTGGTGGAAGCAGATATGATAGTGGTGTTTAAGAGGCATTTAGACAGACACATGAAGATGTAGGGAATAGGGGGTTACAGACCACGTGCAGGCAGCTGGGATTGGTTTCATTCGATATCATGGTCAGTACAGACATCATGGGCTGAAGGGCCTGTTCCTGTGCTGTCCTGTTCTGTTCTGTTCTAGGTTCTATTTGTTCAAAGGTCAACGGTCTCCTTTTACCTTCTGGCGGATGCAATCTATATAGTAATTCTTAGTGCGTGTTGGAACAGTGTTGAGCAAAATTGCAGAACTGCTTTCCTACATTGATCACACGGACAAAACTGTTCAGCAATTGCTAGTCACTTCCCAGTCTTCAGCTGAGCTGACAGTTCGGTGAGCCAACACTTAACTGCCACCCAGCTAATGACACAAGTAAAATTATGCAAGCATTCCCCACAACATTACAACCTTGCTGCCTGCAGTCTTAAAATGTTACATTACTGCAGGGAAGCTTAGAACTTTGGCAGTTCAGAAGTTCATGAGGACAGCTTTGCAGTGTTTATGGGCTGCGTATGTCCTTATTGTGTCCTAACCCAATGTTGAGCTGGTGTCTGATGATTCATCAGGCTTTTCTCTTATGTTTTGACATAGTGGTTCTGGTCTAACTGTGGCTTGCTAGGACTTTACAGAGGACAGGTAAGGGTCAATCACAGCAGTCTGTTTGCAGTCACATGTAGGACAGACTGGCTAAGGATGGCAGATTTATTCCTCACTGGACATTAACAAACCTATCAGCACTGTAGATGTACAGAACAAAAATCAAAACAACAGAGGAGCAAAAGGAGAGTGACAGATATTCTTCCTCAGTCACATTTAAAAAAATGTGATACATACTCATTTTCTGAAATTTGTTTCCATTTGTACCACTGTAATCACCCATTTATTGGCTGTAGCCAAGAACAAGTTTCTCCCTACTGGTATTCAAGACCTCATACCAAGAAGGTCAAAATAATCAGGAACCTTTATTTTCACTGGAACTTTCAGACCCCAGGACATTCATGGTTGTTAAATAATAACTTCTGGTTCAGTAGTGCAGGAAACTCAGCAATCACTTTCCACACAGCAAGAGCCCATAAACAGCAATGTGACAACGATCTGATAATCACGGTAGTGTAGCCGTTAGCATAACGCTATTACAGTGCCAGCGACCCGGGTTCAATTCATGCTGCTGGCTGTAAGGAGTTTGTACGTTCTCCCCGTGTCCGCATGGGTTTCCTCCGGGTGCTCTGGTCTCCTCCCACATTCCAAAGACGTACGGGTTAGGAAGTTGTGGGCATGCTGTGTTGGCACCAGAAGAGTGGCAACACTAGCGGGCTGCCCCCAGAACACTTTGCGCAAAAGATGTGTGTTTTGATGTATACGTGACTAATAAAGAATCTTTCAGTTCTTTTCAGCCCTAAGGTTGCTCTGGTATTTAATAAAACCGTGGCTGATCAGACCATACCTTCAACTCCACATTTGTCAGTCTCCAGTAACCTTTCACCCCCTTGTCATCCTTATGCAGCCTGTCCTACATGCGACTCCAAACAGATTAGTGTGATTGACCCTTACCTGTCCTCTGTAAAGTCCCAGCAAGCCACAGTTCGACCACACCAAGAATCTGCTTCTGTGTTAAAAATATTTGGAGTCTCTGCTTGCACCACCCTTTGAGGAACAGAGTTCTAAATACTCACAACCCTCAGACTTAAAATTCTGCCTCAATCTAGGTACTTGTTCTTCAGTCTCTGGGGTGTGATTTGAACCCATAGTCTTCTGACTCAGAGCCAAGACTGACCAAATTGTGAATCTCTGCTGTTGGGAAGCCAGGTAACCTTGATGGGATTTGAAAGCAGTAAAAAAAAGTGAACATGAGACAGAGGTGAAATAAAAGGTAGCATTAGAACAGTTTGAAGGGTGAGCAGCTGTAAGTAAACAGGATACTAGACAAACAAGAATTAAACTCTAAAAGAACAGGCTTTACCATTAAAAAACCCAAGAGATAGCAAATCAAAAAGGCACTGGACAGAAGTGTTTAAGGATGAAGTATGCCTGCAATGGAATGCTCACAATAGAGTGCAGCCTCAGAGCTCCAATGATCTAGGTTCAATCCTGACCTCAGCTGTAGAGTTTGCACATTCTCCTTATGGCCTCTTGGGTTTCCCCTGGGTACTCATGTTTCCTCTTGCATCCCAAAGACATTCTGGTAGGTTAACTGGCTTCTGTAAAACTCCCCCTAGTGTACTGGGTGGTAGGAGGACCAGGGAGGTGTTGATGAGCATGTGAGAGAGGTTACTGGGAACCAATGGGACTGAGGTAAATGTTCTACCAGGAGCCAGAACAGAATTGATGAGTAGTAATTCTGGGAAAGAAATCTACTGCCCATCCTGGAGATGGACTATTTGAGGCTCTGGACACCTTGCAACATTGTTGATTTTTAACTACCCTCTGAAATGGACAAGAAAACTGTTCGATTGTATCAAAAACACACAATATGAATAAACCCAGACAGATTGCCTACTCATGCACCAAATTCAGGCATGGTAAATATTACTCCCAGCCCAACAGGCCTTGCAAAATCCTCCTCAAGAAGATATTTGCTCTGAATTTTAAACAGGCAGAGCTTTCCCATATATGGGTGAAGTAAAAGCCTGGTACAATCATTCTCATGGAATCACACCTTACAAGTCCTCCCCAGGTTACAAACACCTGACTTATGGACACCCCCCACAAATGAACGAGCATTTGGGAGACTGGCGGGATGGATGGGGATGGATTTGCTGCCTGCTGCAAGGTGGCAGGCATCTTCTGGGTGGGAACAGGGCATTTGCGTGTTCCTTTTCTTCCCACCACCTCCCTACACACACCCCTCCCCCCACCCCGAGCTGCAACAATCAGGGGCTGGGTTGAGCCAAGCAGAGTTGGGATCACTGACCAGAGTCACTCACTGGAGTTAGTGATGCTCACTGGCAGCCGTTCTTCCCCTGCCTATGCACTCTGCTGTCATAGTTGTTCCTGTTCATTTCCGACTCATGAACAGTTTGGGTTACTAACAGTTCTCAGGAACAGAACCCTACCATAACCTGCTGATTGCCTGTATAGTCAATGTACCAGGTTCTTTCATCACATATGCTTTGGCAGGTCAGTCCTATAAGAATAATGAAAAAGCTGACTGGGTTCTGAAGAACAAAGCTGCACACAGTTACTGAACCATGTGAAGAATAAACCTACTTCACCTCATCATCACTAACCTATCTATTATAGATTCATCTATTCACATCATTGTTGGCAAGAAGCCACTCCACAGTTCTTGCTGAGACAAAGTTCCATCTTCACATCGAGGAAACCTCCATGTGGCATTATAGCCATGTTCCATCTGGTAGTCCTGGAACAGATTGCAGCTCAAAACTAGCCATCCGTGAGGTTTTAAAGACTATTAGAAGCAGCATAAGTGTATTCCACTAAAACTAGAGCATTATGGCCCTGCATATCTCTCATTCAACTTGTACAATCAAACCAGGACCAACTCTTGGTCAAAGAAATGTGTAGAACACATGCTAGGAACAGCTCCAGATGCACCTAAAAGCTAAGTGTCAACTTAGGTTAGGTGTAAACTTAGGTGCATCCAAGCTCTATAGGAAAAATAATATGCAGATCTAAGTAGTGCCACAACCAATGGATGTGATCAAAGTTCTGTTTGGCTCATCCAGGCATGAATGGCAGTGGGCAATTTAGTAATTGACTGGAAAAGGAGGCTCCAAGAACATTCTCAGCCTCAATAATGGCAAACCCTAGCACACAAATCTGAAGCCATCTTCAGCCAGAACATTGTGTGGATGATCTATCTTGGCTTAGTTTATGGATGACAATCACAGATTTCAGTTTTCAACCAACTCCATTCCCTCAACGTAAAGAAATGGCTGAGAGTATTTTATAGATCAAAGTCTAGGGACAAATCAACATCTCAACTACACTACTGAAGATATAAACTTCAAAACTCATCACTGTTACAGTACAGCTACAAAACCAGTATCTATCCAACAATGTGGAAAACTATGCAGGTATATGTTGTTCACAAACTGGAACAAATCCTATTTAGCAAATTCCCAATTAATCAGTCAACATAGTAAAGTGTAGCTGACAGTGCCAAACAGCACTTACTCACTAAAAATTTGCGCACTGACAAAAACTTAAGTTTCACCAAAACCACTTGGCTTCAGAGCATTGTTCTCAACATGGACCGAAGAAATGGATTCCAGAGATGAGGTGAGTGAATATTCTTAACATAAAGGCCTCATTCAACCAAGTATAACATCAAGAAGCCCTGGTAAAACTGAAGTCAAGGAAATAAAGTAGAAAACATACCAATGGTTGGAGACATATCTCAAGCAAAGGAAGATGGCTGTAGTTGTTGGAGCTACATAATCCCAGCTCCTGGACATCACTGTAGAGGCAAAATCCTAGGACCAACCATGTTGAGATGCTTCATCAATGACCTTCCTTCCATCATCAGAAGTGGGGATGTTCAATGATGATTGCACAAATGTTCAATTATATCAACAGATGAAGCAGTCCATGACTGCATAGAGCAAGGCCTAGACAACATACAAGCATGATTGATAGGTGGCAGTTAATAATCATGCCATAAAGTGCCAGCCAATGACTATTTCCAGCAAGAGTACAATCACATATCCATTGCATTCAATGGCATTATCATCACCAACTCCCCCACTGGCAACATCCTAGTGGTCACCATTTTTCTGGAGTTGTAACTGGACTAGCCAATTAAATATAGCAGCTACAAGAAGAGGTCAGAAGCTTGGCAGCCAGTGGTTAGTGACTCGTTTCCTGACAACACAAATCCACTCCTGTATCTGGATGGTACAAATCAAAATTGTGATGGAACCTCCTCTGCTTGCCTGAATGAGTGCAGCTCCAAAATCAAACAGGTTGATAACAACCAGGACAAACCAGCCTGCTTGAATAGCACCCTGTCCACCACCCAAAACATTAATTCCCTCCATCAATGGTGCACAGTGATTGCATTGCAGTTATTGAGCAAGGCTAGTCTGACAGTACTGCTCAAGCACATGATCTCTATCACCATGGACAAGGTCATCAGTAGCATGGGAATACCACCATCTGCAGGTTCCTCTCCATGTCACACACTATCCTGACTTTGAAATAATACATCATTGCTTCACTGTCAATGGATCCAAATGCTGTAAACCCTGAATGAACAACACTATGGAATTATGATCACCAGAAGGGTTGCAGCAATTCAAATACAAACTTCATAACAACTTTCTCAAGGGCAACCAGGTACATGTTCAAATGCTAGGCTTAAACAACCCCCAAATCCTGTAAATGGATAATTAAAAAATAAAGAGCAAGTAAATCATTAACAATATCATGAGCACTATATGTCCAAACTGCCCTTCAAAGAATCTCAATTGAAGTATTATACTTTTATTTCATAATCTTAGTAAAATTTCAAATTAATTTTGCAAAGACATGAAACACCAGCAAGTCATGTGACCATTTTTGGAAATAGCCGAGAGATCTTCTATTTGGGAGACTGGAAATATCAAAACATCCCCAGGTTACTGCTCAGGCACGCGTTGAGCATTTGTGCGGAGTTTGAATTAAATGATTAGAGTTTGGTGTTCATTTGAATCAGTAATGTTGCACAGCTGTAATTAAGTCGACCTTTGTTGTTAGCAGCTGAATCATTTTTATGCTCCCTTGAACAAAATAATTATTCAGAAATCTTTCAAGGCGAAATAAGGGTGGCAGTTGAGGAATCCATACAGAAAAGCACTTTGTTTTAATACTTTAACATGCATAACACATGGATTCAGGCTATATGATGTAGCATAAGAACTATGTCTGGAATGCTGAGAAGGTCTACATTACAAACCAAATGTTAGTAACAAAGAACTTGTTTTTGGGGAAGGGAAAAATGACCCCAGTCAGTGCAAATAGCAAGTACAGACTGCAATCCACAAATAGTTCACAAACCCTTCATTCAGAGCTCCCACAGTACAGCTTTATTTTTTCCAGATTAATGCTACTGGAGAAAAAAGGCTTTTAACAAAGGTCACTGCATACAGTAACCTTAAAAAATATTTGTCATTGGATTGTAAAATGAATGACCCACATTTTAAAATAATAATGAAACAATGCCCCATATCTACTTAACTAATCAAAAATGTATGATTGTTGAATTGAAAAGTCATCTATCCATTGAATTTCTCTGAGTCCACGCTGGCTTTATGTTAATGTCCCATTGCCAGGCTTTTTCCATGTAGTCCTGCAATTTTTTTCTTCACTTATTTATTCAAAGCCTTTTGAAACCCATGAATGAATCCGCTTCTACTAACTTTTTGGCCATGAGCTCTAGACCATAGCTTAAAGTTATATGTTGCATTTGGCTTTTATGCCAATAATCTCAAAGAAATGTCCTCGTCCTCAGCCCTTCCAGCATGGAAAATCATTTCTTTTCATTTATTTAGTTTAGTTCTTTACTTTTAGCACATCTATCAAATCATCCCTTGACCTCCTCTGCTCTAAGGATAATCCAAGCAACTCCAGTCTATCCAGGTGATTCCTTAACACTGGGATTCTGATAAATCAATACTGCATACTATCTAAGGCTTTAACATATTTCTTGAAGTTGGTGTCCTGCTCTGAATGCAACTCTCGAGTTATAGCTGAATAAATGTTTTACAGACATAGCTTTCTTAATTTTATTACAGGATTATTATCTTTTCAACATTTACTCAATCTGTCCTGCCACCTTTATGTGCATAAATGGATTTTCTATGATTCTCTCTTGTTCCTCACTTTAGAATTGTACCCTCTATAGTAAACTGCTTTTCCTTATTATCAGCCATGCCCATGTCCTGATTATTACTTCTTTATGTGTTAATAACCTCTTTTTGAAAATTCAATAGTTGTGGCCCAGTTTGAACTCCATGCCATTTTTAAGTGGATAGACAGCAATGTGAATTAGAAAATCATTCATTGCAGGGACAATTAAATGAGGCCAGAAGTACTTTAATGCCAAAGTTTCATTTAAATTCCACCCAATGCAATGGGGAGTCAATTGGTAAAATCAAAATACTTTGTCTGCTTACAGCACATAACCTACTGGATTAGCCATCCTATGGGTGTGCTGGACTTGTTATGAGTTGCAAATCAGTGTCAGAGTAGGCCTGGGCATTCCTTATGAATCTTTTAAAAAGCATGTTAAAAAGCTTCCTGTTTGGACCTCTTATGTCCACATATCCTCTTAACAAGGTGATCAATTTTATGTGATCACCTGCCCAATTTATCTGGGTGGATATGCTTAAAATTCCAATCCTGGTTTAAAAAAAGTTATGGTGTCATAAAATATATTCCAGACTTGAATTAATAATTATTTTGTTGTGTGTCATTAAATAAATCTTTCATAAAAGTATCATGTAAAAGATAAAAACAGAGGGAACCATTTTCATTTTAATTCTTTTTAATACAAAGTGATTGTAGAATTACTTTGAAGTATATTGTAAATATCAAACCAATATTTCTGAGTACAGAAAACTTAACATGAAAGTAGCAATTCTGCAAATGCAAGTTAAATTTAATTCTGTGCAATAACTTGGCAAAAAAATCTTGAAATGTTATTTCCTTTGAGGTGTTATTGCCAAAATTCCATCTGTAATACATGTAAATAATTATTGGGCACAGTACGATTTTCATTGTTAATAACTGAATATTCATCAGTTCAAATGAAAGTCATCATGTAACCAACAAATAAACTGGCCTAGTGCCCAGTCTCAGAACAATGGTGAAAGAAATCTGCTCTTATACAGGTCAACAACAATACTGTCTTGCACATTTATCTTTTACCTTGCGTCAGTAGCTTCAATGGAACTTAGCAAACCTCACATGATGAGTCACGTAAAAAGACTTTAAAAGGGCCCATAAATTCTTTGGGCCATTTACATCATCATTGTCTGGACATCACCCTCCCTACACTGTCTGGCTGTCAGAGAACAATGAATTTGGACATTTAAATACCCATTGATTTTCAGGGAGCACAATTTTTATACAACTATATTGAGGAAAAGGGAATTTGTGGAGTTTGGAGTCTCCTGTCAAAGATCTAAAAGGAGACTGACAGAAGTAGTTCAGTGACATTTTGTGGCTCAAATATTATTTTCCTGGTCTTTCCTCTTAGCCTAATCAGTCAGTCATTAACCCACACTCAAAGTGCCACTCTCTTACTAATATATCCTGCAGGAACAATACTTTGCAAGCTACTCTT
>JARFYF010000007.1:22956614-22973601 GCA_030265395.1 Rhina ancylostomus | reverse complement strand
CATGTTTCACCTTATGGCATGCTGAACTGAACTTTAAGAACCATTCCTGGACGTGGAGTTTGGGAATTTGCCACACAAACACGACAAGTTTAATAAGTTTTTGTGGGTTAATGTTTGGGGTTTAACATTTTTACTTCTAACATTCTAACATTTTTAATTTTATTTTTCTTATCATTATTTATTAATAAAGTAAATTTTAACACTTTTATACATGTCTCGGTGTGTTTCTTCTGTTGCTGGTTCGTAACAATATGTATGTTTGGATTTAGATTTGCTCTATTCCTTGCCCTGGACCCAACAACTGTGTGTTATTTCCAACTTAAAACATCTCAAATTGTAGAATTCCAAGCTGATTCTGAACTACTACATAGCTGAGATGCAAGTTGAAGAGCCAAAAATATCTGGAACAAGAACTAAAGTTAACCATTAATGGTTTTACCCATGGCATTTTAAAGGGACAATGCCAGTGTTTTCAGGAAGTTGGTTGGCATGTTAAATATTATTCTCAGATTGGCTGCCTTCACTTTAGGAATTCTAATTTTAATCACGATCAGCTAACTTCTGAGTGAGGCCCAAGCAAGCCACTAACTGAAAACAGGCAAAAGTGAATGCATACGTGAAGTTGTCTTTACATTTCTACTTTGTGAAGCCGATTTCTTGCATGAAAGATCTTCAGCTGTCAATTAGCCTGCCTGTGGCAGGATTCCTACATAAAGGATCCCTGCAGTTAAATTTTGCAAGATTTCCCAAGTACAGAATTGACTTTCAGGCTAAAACTTGAGCTATTTTTGTTCTGTTGCAGTGATGCTGGGAACAGTGACCGAGTGGTTATTCAAGAACTAATTAAAACAGTAGCACAGTCTCAACAACTTGAGACAAGTACACAGAGAGACTTCAAAGGTAAGAAGCTATGCAGTTCTGCATGACGAGGAATAATTAATATTTATGACTATCAATTAAAAAAGCTATTGTGTACACTTAAGATAAATTATTTAATAATAAAAACAAAATCTAACTTTTATTTATCCAGAATGATAACTAGTTTCAGTTTATCCATCATCTGGCTAATTTATCATAGTGAATTGGTTTTCGATAGTTTGAAAAATCAAAAGAGCTGCTTAAATATTTTCACATAATGTCCCATTAGTGATATGCAGCTCAAAAGCTAATTTGGCCAAACATTTATGGAACAACGTAGCACATTCTGTTGAAAGGTATTGACATGGAAATGTTGACTGTTTCACTCTCCACTGATGCTGTTTGACTTAGCATTTCAAACATTTTTGTTTTGCATTTTGTTGATAATAATGGTAACTCCAGACTTTGCTTTATAAATACATTTACTGTATGGAGTGAAACTGAGCAACCAGTGAAATGTTCAAATGCTTTCATTTTGCTGTTTCTGTCAGTTGTATTACTGACAGAAGTTGACAGACTAACAAAGGATGCCCAGCATGCGCTGAGGAGGACAATGGAAAAATACATGTCCACATGCAGATTAATTCTTTGCTGTAACTCAACATCAAAAGTTATTCCTCCTGTTCGTAGCCGATGTCTTGCAGTGCGTGTCTCTGCACCCAGCATTGAAGAAGTAAGTGTATTTTTGTTTTCATGAAATACTTAATTTTGATTTTTGATGAATTTTTAATTTAAGTATTTTAATCAAATTGCCATGTTTATTCTTTAGTCCTATGAGTAAATTCATTTCATACAATGATTTATAATATATATACCAAATTATATAGGATTATAGTGTTAAACAGCATGGAAACAGGCCCTTCGGCCCAACTTGTTCATACTAACCAAATCGCTTAACCGAGTTAGTCCCATTTGTCTGCATTTGGCCCAGATCCCCCTAAAACTTTCCTGTCCAAATTCCTTTCAAATGTTGTAATTGTTCCCGCCTCTACCACTTCCTCTGGCAGCTTGTTCTATATATCCACTGCCCTCTTGTGTGGAAAAAAATTGCCCCTCAGGATCCTTTTAAATCTTTCTCCTCTCACCATAAACCAATGCCTTCGGGTTTTAAACCCCCTACTCTAGGGAAAAGACTGTGACCATTCACCTTATCTATGCCCCTCACGATTTAAAATATTTCAATAAGGTCACCCCTCAGCTTCCTATGTTCCAGGCAAAAAAGCCCCAGCCTATCCAGTCTCTCCTTATAACTCAGGCCCTTCAGTCCCAGTAACATCCTAACTAACTTTTTTTTTGCATCCTCTCCAACTTATTTACATCCTTCCAAAAATCTGTCAACCAGAACTGCATGCAATACTCCAGGTGCAGTCTCATCAATGTCTTGTAGAGTTGTGACATGACATTCAAATTCTTGAACTCAGTGCCTTGACTGATGAAAGCAAGCATGCCAGATGCCTTCACCACCCTGTCTACTTTGTTTCCATTTTCAGGGAACTATGAATTTGTATCCCTAAGTGTCTCTGTTCCACAACACTCCCCAGGGCCCTGCTATTTACTGTGCAAGTCCTGCCTTGGTATAACTTCCCAAAATGCAAAACTTCACACTTGTTTGGGTTAAATTCCATCTGCCATTCGGTGGCCCACTTTTCCAGTTGATTTCGATCCTATTGTAATCTTAGATAACCTCCTTCACTGTCCACTTTACCACTAATTTTGGTGTCATCCGCAAACTTCCTAACCATGCCAACTACATTCTCAATCAAATTTTTAATACAAGGAAATGATATCGTCATGGAGATGATATCTGCAGAAGATAAAAAAAAAACCTGAAAACATGTACCACCAGGCTCGAGGACAGCTTCTATCCCACTGATAGAAGACTATTGAATGGTTCCTTAGTACAATAACATGGACTTTAGACCTCCCAATCTATCTCATTATGATCTTGGACCTTATTGTCTTCCTGCACTGCACTTTCTCTGTAGCTGTGACATTTTACTCTTCATTGTTTTACCTTGTATTGCACTGTATAATGGATTGATCTGTATGAACAGTATGTAAGTTTTTCTCTATACCTCAGTACAAGACTATAATAACTGATTCCAATTATTTAACAAACAACAATCAACCCAGCACTAATATCTGCAGCACACCACTAATCACAGGTGTCCAGTCAGAGAAACAAACTCCACTACCACCCTCTGACTCCTACTACCAAGCCATTTTTTTTATCCATTTGACTAGCTCACCCCGGATCCGTTGTGATCTTGCCTACTAGACAAGCCTACTTGTGGGACCTTGTCAAAGGCCTTGCTAAAGCCTACCGCCATCTACCACCCTGCCCTTGTCAATCCTTTTGATCACTTTTTTTTTTAAAAAAAGAAACTTATTCAGATTCATGAGGCACAATTTCCCATGCACAAAGCCATGCTGACTATCCCTAACCAGTCCTTGCCTTTCCAAGTGCAGTCCTCTAATTTTCCTACCACTGATGTTAGGTCACTGGCCTGTGGTTCCCTGGCCTGTCCTTACAGACTCTTAAATAAATGCACAACATTAGCCACCCTCCAGTCTTCTGGTAAGTGAAGTTAATTTAATTAAAGCAACTTCTTGTAAGAAGCATTTTTGAAACTAGTGGTGCCGTAGAAGGGAAATTTGGTAGTACTCTGTAAAAGCTGGAAGCTGTCATAATTGTAAATTTTTATTTTTGTCTGGATAGTAACACCCAGGTTGAATTTATATTGTTTCCTAATTGTACATAAATTTATTAATATATGGTACATGAAGCAGGAATGTTTTTACTTTGTGTCAAGTAGTTGAAAATGTATTTAATTCATGAGCGGTTCCCTTAAGTTTTCTCAAATGAAGGTGTTGCCATTGCCCACATTAAGGCTGTAGCTCCATATATTTGGGTTTTCTTACTCTTTCCTTGAAGACTGAAATATACTTTCAGTTACTTAGTGCAATATTTTACTGGCACATGCTGATATGAGCATTATTTTCGCTTGTTAGTTTCACGTGGGCATAATTCTGAGAAGGCTTATCGTTAAGATTGAGTATCATAAAGCGTATAAACTGTCACATACCTTTGGCTCATGTTTGAACCTAACTCAAATGTCTTCTTTGTGGATGTTAGCTGTTCTTGAATTGAGTTTTGTACAACTAAATCAGATGTATGGAACAAGCATGGCACCTTTGGGTACAATGGTGAGAAGGGAGCCACAGAAGACTGAAACAGACTTTCAATACTTAATGCAAAACACATATATTCCAGATTCTTGCAGACACATTTGAATAAATTCATGTGTCATTAAGAGTTTAACTGTATAAAATAATAGTAATAGTTTCACAGAAAACATTTAATATTTCATAGGATAGACTGGAGAATCTTTTTTTTAGAGCAGAGAATGTTGACAAGATTTTGAGCTATGAATGCATGTTTGTCAAACAGCCAATAAGTGAATACATAGAAGATGTATATTTTTGTGCTTTCCTAGATTTGTCATGTGCTAAGTGGAGTTTGCAAGAAAGAAGGCCTCATACTTCCTCAAGAATTGGCTCGGAATATTGCTGAAAAATCTGATCGGAATCTGAGGAAAGCATTGCTTATGTGTGAAGCTTGCAGGGTTCAGCAGTAAGTAATCAATGAAATTGATTACATTCATTCTGGGGATGTAGCCTTCACTGGCAATACCAGCATTTTGTTTCTCATCCCTCGTCACTAAAATAGAATGAAAGATGTGACAATAGCTAGATTGTCTTAGTTATTCATCTGTAAATATTCTTGTGTTCTTTAGATATCCATTTTCAGCAGATCAAGATATTCCTGAGACAGACTGGGAAATTTATCTCAGAGAAACCGCTAATGCCATTGTCAGCCAGCAAACCCCACAACGGTAATCTGGAAGTTACTATTTTTACTTCTAATGTATCCACCATTTGCATCACCCCATTTTTGACTACAAAAGTCAAAAGTGAGTAAATATAGGATTCTTGGTGTAAGGTATGAAGAATGTTTCAAAGATGCAAGAATGAAGTCACAAAAAAAAATTAAATACCATATTTGGAATTTTAAACTTGAGGCATTGATGAACTGAAAGAATGTAAGTCGTAAGTAAAGGGTCTCGAGTGAACAGGACATGGTGCACTAACTCATGGGTGGTATGCAGTCTCTTTAATGGTCATGGGTATGCTAGCACATAATAAGGAACTCGACTTATTGCCTTTGAATATTTTCTTTGTCTAATAAAGACACAATTTTATTATTGAATTCTGCTAGTTAATCACTATTGACTTATGCAATTATTGCAAAAGCAATTAACACTTAATGCATGTTAATTGCACACTTCATAGATTCAATCCTTCTGGAATATATGTTTTGCACTAAATAATTGAAAGCCTATTTCAGTCTTCTGTGGTTCCCTTCGCACCTTTGGGTACATGCTTGTTCCATATATCTAACTTACAGTTGTACAAACCTCTGTTCAAGAGCAGCTCTCTACTGTGGTTAACATCCACAAAGAAGACATTTGAGTTAGGTTCAGTCCTGAGCCAGAGGTATGTGAAGTTTTATACACCTTATCCTGGATGACTCCAAGATGTTAATTGATCTGGAGTTCTGAGCTTTAACAGACACTTCCCTCCAGTGTCACCTGGAGATGAATTGAACTCTTGCACCAAAGTGCTTTGTATTGGCAGGATTTCCCAAGCCTTAAAACTATCACATAAGAGAGTAGTATGGTGAACAAAGATACACTACCTCCTTTCTTAAAAGGCTATGACCTTCATCACTTATTGTACCACTGATTAGCAGTATTGGCATAATTCTACAGTTCTCAGGATTTGAAGTTAGCAGAGCAAAGCAGCAGATGTTCAGTTTTTTAGGAAACTTACAACCATCAGAAGGTTTATAAAAATCTCTTGAAATAAAGTGGCTATTGTAGTCACATTAACTCTTCAGGAGAACAGTCTATCAGTGCTGCAGTTGTTATTTTTAAAAGACTGGGAGATACAAACATTACTGTTCAGTCCTGCAGGTTAAAGACTGAACTTTTGTTGTGGGGGATATTGCATCTCCCCCTCTCCATGTTTTACTGGCAATTTGTCATGTTTGTCTTATGGCAGTCTTGGAAGATGATCAAGCACATGCATTTAATTCTTAAAATGTTAGAAGCTTCAAGCAACATTTTTTCCACATCTTGCCTACTACTTATTTCATTATTGTTGTGTAGGGTATCTCCTGAATTTGCTCTACTGATATTATCAAGTGTGATGTGTTGCACTTTGGGAGATCAAATGTAAAGGCAAAGTGTACAGTTAATGGCAGACCCTGAACAGCATTGATGTACAGAGGGCTCTTGGGGTCCAAGTCCAGAGCTCCCTGAAAGTGGCCACACAAGTTGATAGGGTGGTGAAGAAAGCATATGGCATACTTACCTTTTTAGTCAAGGAATTGAGTTTAAGAGTTGGGAAGTTACGTTGCAACTTTAAAAAGAGTCTGGTTTGGCCACATCTGGAGCATTGCATTCAATTCTGGTCACCCCATTATAGGAAGGGTGTAGACACTTTGGTGAGAGTGCAGAAGAGGCTTACCAGGATGCTGCTTGAATTAGAGGCTATGTGCTGCAAGGAGAGGTTGGACAAACTAAGGTTTTTTTTTTCTGGAGTGGCAGGGACTGAGGGGAGACCTGAAAGGGATTTATAAAATCATGAGAGGCATAGATAGAGTAGACAGCCAGTATCTCTTTCCCAGGGTTGAAATGTATAATACTAGAAGGCATGCATTTAAGGTAAGAGGGGTAAATTCAAGGAAGATGTGCAGGGCAAGTTTTCTTACACAGAAAGTGGTAGGTGCCTGGAATGCACTGCCAGGGGTAGTGGGGGAGGCAGGTACAATAGAGGTGTTTAGGAGGCTCTTAAATAGGCACATGAATATGCAAAGAATGGAGGGGTATGGACCATATGCAGGCAGAATTTAATTGGGCGTTATTAGTTTGGCACAACATTGTTGGCTGAAGGGCTTGTTCCCGTGTTTTACTGTTGTGTTCCATTATTATTCCATCAAGGAATAGTATTAGCCTGAGTCTGTAGCCATATTTTGTTTTGTTTATGGTGATAGCTTGTTTCTGATCTAGTTTCAATCTCTTGGCTTTAAATTGGAAGACCACCAGCTCATGTTCTGCTCAGGACTTAACCACATAACCTAGTTTATCACATGTCCTCAAATGTTACGATACAATTTAAAGAAAAGGGGAGTGCTCTAATGTTAAGTCCTGAACCATCCCTGCCAAAACAATGGCACAGATTTTGCACTCAGTGGTGGTGAGCAGTGCTTGCCATTTGTTGCTTACAGTTTGCTAATATACCTTACATGCACTTTTGAGTGATAACTTGGTCAAATTCGTGTCTAAAACAGAGGATATGGAATGTGTATGAATGGGGTTAGCAACAACATGTTTTCAGTCAGATTGACAAGCCTTCACTGAAATATGAAGTTAATATCAGCAGGTGAAACCTCCAATTAAAACCTGAAGAACAAGGATCTCTTTGCATTTTCATTTTGATACCAAAGAGTTTGATCATCATTAAAACTTGTATAATGCTGTTAAATTCATCTGCAAATAAATGGACAAGCCTGTGTTTAGTTTAGTACTTAGTCCAGTGCCAAATCTTGTGGCAAGGTACATGTAGTGAAGGCCAAGATAAATTTCAGGATCGTGGCACATGAGGCAGGAGCACTAAGCCAATTTCATGATCATGTTTTACAGCACCAATGTAGACTTCAGGTTGGTGTCTGGTTTACTCCATACTGATCTCAATAGCCTCTCTGTCATTCATACTCCAAAATCTAGGCTCTTAACTAGATATGTTCTGTGGACCTTTTGCAATGCAGGTTGATACCAAATTTGTCCATGTTATTAGTGACAATTTCCTTTCAAAAGTAGTCTGCTGGTTATGAACATGCTAATAACAAAGCATCAGGTTAACAGCAAGATCTGTCATTACATTATCAAGTTTGGTTAAGTAAGGTACCTTGCATGTAGGCAATGCTTTTTGGTTATAGTCTTGGTTTTTTTTTTGAGAGATTTTGTCGGGAAGCTAGAAAGGATATAGCAATTAAAACAATTTGAATGTAATTATCTAGTCTAGCTAAACATAAATAATGCTGATAAATTCTCTTGAGCCCTTGATGTTTCATATAATTCATTATGCAAATTTTTTGAGATATCTCTCTTTTACTCAGGCTGCTGGAAATCCGTGGACGGTTGTATGAGCTACTGACCCACTGCATACCCCCTGAGATAATAATGAAGGTTTGTTATAGAACACAATTTAACTCTTAACTTGCATAATTCTAGAAAAATGTCCAAACCAATTTAGTCCTGATGCAGGGTCTCAATCTGAAACATTGACTTGCATTTTTTTGCCTTAGTTGATTTTTGACCTGCAAGTTCTTTCAGCATTCTGTTTTTGTTCTAGATTCCAACACCTTCAGTTTCTTTTGTCATCTGCCCAAACCTATTTTCCATTGTTGATCAAAAGGATTATTGAGAAAATTGAACTGTTTGGCCATCCTAAAGTTTTTAATTGCAGAGCAATCATACTGTAATTGGGGAGAAAAAGAAATGTTAATGCAATTTTATTGTGTTTCTAAAATTTCTCTAAGCAATTCAATTTGAAATGTTGTGACTTTTATTTAAAACACTTCACACTGTGAGATTCCACAAACTAAAATAATCTTTTAACATTTCTGATTTTGTTGGTAAAGAAAAGGGAACTCCCCAGATTTTTTAAATTCCAGATCACTGAGAAGCATGCCACTGGAGCTCTATAAACAAAATTCTGGAAGTCAAAATACAACATATCTGGCAATGTCAGTGAAGGGAGAATGTGATTTGTAAGGGAGTGTGCCTAGAACCACTTGCAGTATTTCAGGCGAGGTCTGGCTTGTCCTTCTACTTCAATCCTCCAGATGTAAAGGCCAAAATTCCTTTAGTAATTTTGATTTTCTGCTGCTGAGCATGGATTTTAATATTTATTAAGCAGGACTGTTTGAATTGCCATTGCTTCTAGGTTTTCTCCATCTATAATGTACCCAAAGTGGATAATCATATATTTCAATGGTTTGGAATGCATTTTCTAATTTTCCCAATCACTTAATCTATTAACATTTTAATGCTTGTATCTACCCTTCTTTCGGTGCGACCAATCTTTTTATTAAAAGCCTATTTTTTTAATAAATTATTTAGATGCGGGGATATATATATATATAGTGCACAGTTGCAGTCCTTCTGGGACAGCTCCTGTCAATTCAACTACCTGCCCATAATCCCTACTATCTGTCTGTGTCTTAGCCAATTTCTTAGATTGAAGTTAAAGAACTGAACTGGCTGTCTCTTGGGGGATTTTATCATGTGACTTCTGCAAGTCTGTATATATAAAAAAAACTAAAATTGGCATTTTCAAATCATGACTTTGGTCATCTTTTCAAAGAAAACATGCATTAATTTGATCAAAATTAATGATCTTCCTGATACTGATTTTTTTTAAATCTTGTTCGTTGAGTGATCTCTATTTTTAAATTGGGTGTCTCTTACCGAAACATGATTTTCTTGTCCTGTTGCATAGAATCAGAAAAGTTACAACATAAGAGATTGATTGATCCATTGCATCCATGACAGTCAGAAAAGAACTCTCTAATCTACTACTCCTTTCCACCACTAGGTTTATGGCTCTGTAGTTCATAGTTCTTAAACTACGCATCCAAATACTTTCTGGGGTTTCTGCTTCTACCACTCCCTCAGGCAGTTTTCCAGAACCCCATCATGCTGGGGGTGAAAAAACTTCAGCATCTCCCTTCTAATACATCTGCTGATGACTTTAACTCTATGCCTGCTGGTCTTCAACCCCCTTAATGAAGGGAAATGAGTCCTTCCTATTTACTTTATCCAGGATCCTCATGATTTTATGCATCTCAATTAAATTTCCTTTCAGCTTCCCCTATTCCAAATAAAACATCTCTAGCTTATCCAGTATATCCTAGTGCACCATCCCCAGGACAATCACATTCTTCCACATTCGTTGGTATCCTTCCACATTCGTTGGTATCCTTCCATTTATGGTATATTTCTGTGTTACATCTCCCCAGTACATCATCTCATAATTCTGAATTAAATTACATTTGCAATTTCTCTGCCCAACTGAACAGACCATTTTACAGCCTGAAGCTATCCTCCTCACTGTCAGCCATACAGCTAATTTTTGTATCATCTACAAACTTCTTTATCGTGGTCCCTAATTTAGTAGTAAAACATTAAGGTATATTATGAAAAGCAAGGGACTGAATTCTGAGGTCTGTGCAACTCCAGATGGAGCAGCCTTTCATAACAAAAAAAAATTTGCAATGTTGATAGAGAGCAAAAAAAAACAAGATTTCATTGCAAAAGTCTACAGTGCTCTCTGTGATTGTGACCCAGTATTTATAGAAATACCCCCATGCAGTTTGAACGGTTGTAGAATATGGTGCAAAATGCCATTATGTAAGTGGTGACAGAAATAGATAAGTGTTTGAAAGGACTCTGTGTAATAAAGCCAATTAATGTCAGATTTAAATGTCCAGATAGAATTTGTACTCAGCTAACAAGAACAGATAATCAAAAGGGTAAAGAGGAAAACTGATTGAAATTGCATATTAGTTACTTGTTAAATTGCATATTCATCTACGTTAGAAGTGTGATTGCTTTTCAGAGTCTCCCTGCACAATCATTGTGATCTGATTTGGAATAATTCATAAATTGCACATGATCCATTTGAACTGTTCCTTGCAAGTTTGAGCTGTAACATTTTGGACTTTTTTTTTCTGTTTTAGGGCCTCTTGATGGAGTTGTTAAACAACTGCGATGGTTTACTTAAAGGGGAGGTCGCACAGATGGCTGCCTATTACGAACATCGTCTGCAGCTTGGCAGCAAGGCCATCTATCACCTGGAAGCATTTGTGGCTAAATTTATGGCTATTTATAAACAATTCATGGAAGATGGTTTGGAAGCAATGATGTTCTAATAAACATCCTGTGTTTAAAGATGTTCTTCAACTTTGCAACAATATGAATATAACTGGATGAATCTTTGTATGCTTTGGAAACTAATCCAAAACCTGTAATACACTTTAGATTTACTCTGAATAAATCTAGCCTAGCTTTGCACAAACCTGTTTTGTCCCAATATAGCAATACACAACCTGATAAGGCTGATGTAAATAATTGCCTGAATCCATAATAAACAGGATTTTAATGAAGATGCATTTGTGTTTACTTTAATCTCATTATTTTGATCTGAAAGTAATTGCTTTGCTTTTGGAATTAGTTTTTAAGATAATGGAGGAAAGGGGAACACAAGCAGATTGGAAGAGAGAACCTGGAGTATTGTGCACTGTCAAATTTGGAAATGTTTATATTTCAAAATACACCAAAATTGTGTTTCTAAGTTTAAGCATAAATATGACATTTTTGTTACTAATCATTAATGTATTTATATATGTTATTGACTAATGGAGAATTAGATATTCTTAGTCAAATTGTTCCAAAGTGTATATTTTTAAAAATCTAAAATTTAAGTTGCATTAAGTCACTAGAAACATTTGGTACCAAAGGAATGGGAATTTTGTATTTAATATGAATGGTGGTCTTTTTGCAATACAGTACAAATAGTTTATTGGATCTCAAAGTGCTTCACAAAAGAGAAGAAAATATTTCACATTTTCAGTTGAACATAACCTTAATTAGATAACTTTGAATCTGCAACAAACACTCCACACTCGCTTCTTTTCCCCTGCTCATGCCCACCCTTAACCTTGTTAAGGAAGAATATTTTTGATTATTTACAAAGACTATATTTTTATATCTTTCTAAATGTGTTTTGGACTGTCTTCAATCAAATCTATATTAATGCAAATTAATTTTTTCTTAGTTGTCATTGATAGCTGTGCCTCGGGTCTTTACCTCTAATATTCAAACTAACCACTTTCATTTGTTTTATTAGCTCTTTGCAATTAAGAGACTAACATAATCCTGCAGAATTATTTTGTTTTTTCACCAGTGGCATATTTTGCTCCAGTCCTCAACCTGGATAATTGGATGAGCCGTTTGAAACAAAATACTATGGTAGCAGCTGGTCTATACAGACTTTTCTCCCGATGATCCATTGAATGCTGTTCTACAGCCAATAACAGTTTGACATTAAAATAACTGTAACCACTGTATCACTTAAGGCCTTTTCACATTCTTTCTGGAACAGTTTTAATAATTTTGCAACTACTCTGAAATAATGGCTTTGAATACCTGTCTATTCTCATAAAATTTATGTTTGAAATTAAGTTCACCCGCACCAATAGCTTCTGAAGTATTGTTTAATTAGACATTCTTAGTATGAATATTGATTTATAGATGCTGTTATTAAAATAATTTGTTTTGATGATCTTGTGTACATTCCCACAAGCTTGGCTCCAACAGTTCTCATTAGTGTACTTTCATCAATCTTGATCTGTTAGTGAATTCCTAGCACTCTATTGCTGGCAGAACCTTGCAAAATATCATTACTTATTATTCATATGTGTCCATAAGGCTTCCTTAAGGCTTAACAACTGAATTTTCATCACTTTCTCATCTGCTAGTACTGGAAACTTCTTATTTCTAAATCCAATTTGCTGCCAGTGTGAAAGATTTCTAATATTAGTGAGCTGACATCTAATGAGCTTATAAAATGAATGAGGAAGAAAATAATTAGAAGCAGAATAAGTCTACCTAAGATTGTGTTTAAAAAAAAAACACATTTTGAACATAGAGGTTTATAAAAGTGGTACAAAAATCTAAAGTCTAACAGCTACTCAAGTCTGATTGCATAGCACTTATTAAAATGAAATGAATTGGGAATGATTTTTTGCCAATATCTAAGACCCATAATTTTACCAGACTAGAAGGTGCAGTTTCATGCAATTTTTCAAATTATAATGCTATTTGCATTTAAACCTCCTGTTAATATCAGAAGATATGAACCAACTGTGGTGTATTTTTGTCTTGAGAAATGTCTTCGATAGTGCTGGAAGAAATAGGATATGTTTAGAGGTTGGATAGCAAAGTGAATGGGATCTTGGACTTCATGGATAGAGATATTGAATACAAAACCAGGGAAGTTATGTTGAACCTTTATAAAGCTGTGGTTAGGCCAAAAATATTGCATTCATTTCCAGTCTCTAACCCTTAGGGGAGTTTTTGTAGAGAAGTACAAGATTATGAAAGGTTAGATACAGCAATCATAGTGACATACAGCATGGAAAACAAGCTCAATGTCCCACTGAGTCTATGCCAACTACCCACTTACAATACTAATAATAATCTGATATATTCACCCTGCATTCTCATCATATTTCTCCAATTTAAATTTGTACCTTAAATCCTTCATCCCTGGAACCACTCCGGTAATTGTCTTCTGAACCCTTTCAGGGAGCTTCACATACTTCCTAAAGTGTAGTAACCAGAATTAAATGCAATATTCTAGTTTTGGTCTAACCAGAGCTTTAGTTCTCCCCAGAGCTGTTCGTGATGATCATGTTTTCAAAAGAAATTTGGATAGAAATAAATTTACAGGACCGGGGGTATGGTGGCAGAGAATAGGACTGACTCAATTGGTCAAGAAAGAGCTGACATGGACTTAAAAAAACAAATGGTATTTTGTGTCACAATGATGCTATGATTATGAGAAGATGCAGGAGATGTAGGAATTCATTTGAGGTCAACATGATGCCAGGCTGAAGACAATTTTTTAAAAAACTTACTTGTGCACAGCATAGACATTTGTACAAATGCAACATTTATTGCCCATCCCTAATTGCCCTTGCTAGATTATTTCAAAGGGGAGTTAAGATTTAACAGCATTGGCATAGGTTGAGTTACATTTACACTTGGTCTTGGTAAAGATGACAGATTTCCTACAAATAGATGATCCAAAGTTAAGGATCTGAATGAAAAGAGAAAATGCTGAGAATACTTAACAGGTCAGACAACATCTGTGGAGAAAGAAATGTTTCAAGGTTGATGAATTTTCATTAGAACTGAGAACAGTTAGAAATAAAAGAAGTTTTAAGTTGCACTCAAAGGGTGGAGCAGCATAGACAATAAAAGGGAAGGTCTGTAACAGGGTGAAGAGTAGGACTGACTGACAGTGTTGCCAGCTGAAAGATGGTGGTAATGATATGTCCAGAGGAAGTGTAAATAGAAAGCGATGAATTAAATTGGAAATAACAGGAGGGCAGGGAGGGGAAGTGAATTTTAGAAATGTGAGAGACAGGATGGAATGGCTGATTATCTGAAGTTGTTGAATTTGATGTTAAAGGTCGCAATGTCCAAAATCTGTGTAAACTGCACCCATTTCTAAATATTTTTCCTATATTTTTTCCCTCAAGCGTATTAGCATTGTCACCAAATGCAAAATCTGCTGTAAACCAGCTCAATTGGGCGGCATCTTAATTTGTAAAAGCAACTTTGCATTTAAATATTCTCCATTGTATATTTAACAACTTGTTTTAGTCAATTAGTACAGCAGAAATGGGATTACCCTCAGAAAAATCTTAAATTACTGTCTATCTACCACTTGCATTAGACCCAGTTTAAAATGACTAAAGATAACTTCTAACATGTATACGAAACTGACTTGGAATTAATAACCACTTCTTGAGGAAATTTAATACAAAGTTCACTCAAAACATTTCAAAGTTTATCCATTGGACTGAAATTTTCATGTTCAGTTTTTGGACCATCGTAAAGACCTGCAAGTAAGAATAATTTCCAGAAAATTACATTGGTGATAATTCATCTTGGAGCATGGCCAGTTTTGAAGGGGTTAAAGAGTAGAGTTTTTAAAATTTTTTTTAGATGGCCCAAAAAATTGCAGGAGTTTATGCTTGTAGGACAATTAAATTGCACTTTTTGTCCCAAGATGCCAGGAAATTGAGTGGAAATACCAGGTAAGGATTCAAATTTTAAGTCCACTTAGATTTCAGTTTTACTGGTTCATTTTCCTACAAATGCAATGTATATTATGTGTCAACACAATCAGTATTCTCTGCATTTGAAATGTCAGTTATTGTACATTGATGTAACATGGCTTACCGCAGAGACGATGCACATCTTAGCAATTATTGTGCATTGGTATTGATGCTTAGAACTATTCCACATTTCCAGCTAAGAGCACCATTATTATTCCCAGTGTCACCCCCTCAAAAATTCACGACCTTAAAAGTTCAGTTTAAACATAGCTAGCAATTATTAGAGCCCAAATTGAAAGGACCAAAAGTGATCAAATGGAATACTGCTTGACAGAAAAGGATTTCATGTATATACCAGTGGTGGAAAGTAGGCCTGTTGTTATTTTTACTGTGATTGGATCAACCACGGAAAGATTTTTTTTTACCTGTGAAAAAAAGATTTCAAACAAAATACAAAACAATTTAAAATGATTTTGAGAATGACAGTTGATATCAGACAAGGCAGGCAGCCTTCTGAAATGTCTTACTTCTGAATCACTAAACAGTAGATGGCAGCATACTACACATTCTCTGTTCAAATTTCTTTCTTGTGTTCAAAACAATGATATGCAGAACTAGATCGTTGTTATCTTGATAAATCCATTTAAAACAGGACAAAGAACAATCTGGAGCATTGTGTCCAAGAGCCTGTACTCTTTAGAGTTTAGAAAAATGAGAGATGATCTTGCTGAAACACAGACGAACCTGAAGGGACTTGTCAACGAGATGTTTACTTTTATGGCAGAACCTAGAGCTGGAGGAGATACCTCAGAATAAAAGGTGACCCAGCAATTATCAAGTCAAAACCCTCCTCTCAAGGATTGTGAGTCTTTAGAATTCTCTATCCTGGAGAGCTGTGGATGTCATTAAGTATATTTAGGGCAGAGAGAGACTTTTTTTTAGACTTAAGGGGAATCAAGGGCTATGGGCACCAGGCAGGAAAATAGTGTTGAGCTCAAGATCTTAATGAATTGCATATCCACCTTCTTTTTCAAATATTCTTATACTTATGGTCAACAGGAGAGTTGGTGTAAACAGACAGATCAGGTGAGGAAGCCCAGGATTTACAGATGAGATAGAGAAATTAAGTATTCAGAGACGGGGTTAGAAATATTGAAGGTAAAAAGTCTTAGGAACATAGGTGCATGAGAAGAGGCATGGGAAGAGGCACCTCAAGGTAACTCCCACTTTGCCACCATTACAACATTAGCAGGATTTAATCAACAGCATGTCCAGCAAAGTAACAGAAGCATTATTGGAGTTCCTTAGGATAATTTTCCAACTCTTGTCACTGATAATGGAGGTACTGTCAGCAGCAATGAGGAAGAAAAACCCAAGAACATAAATAGGGCAAGGTGGTATGCCTTGCACAGCAAAATGTCATAGATCTCAGTGGATAATTAGGTCCACACGTCCATCCATTTTGCTGACATTCATATGTATGACAGTTTTTCCAACCTGGGATGGTTTATCCAACAGACTTGATGTGCTAATATTATTGAAATAACACTAATGTTATTATATTGCAGTTATACTAACTTTCAGCCTATCAGGTGGACAGATAGGATTCTTGAATTGTAAGAATGCAATACTGAAAACAATACTGAACCCTCAGACTTATAAACCAAATCTAACCACATGCACAAGTGGATTTAATGTTCAGGCGCCAAGCACCTACTTACTGAACTCTTGATTTTGTGATAGTAGATCACTGATCTTACAAGTAAATAATGAATGTATTGAGTACAGGTTCTCTTAGATTTATTAATGCAGGTTTACACAATTAGGTGTTTACTAGTCTGTAATGGACCACTCAGGCCAACTTTACTCTTTTAATAAATGAATTAGAGTCAGAACCTGTTGCCTGTGCCAAAATGCCTGCACTCACTGTTATGTTTGTTCTTCATTAAGAGACAAAACTTGGCATGGGTTTTTAACTTCTGAACTCTTTAATATAACACAAAAAAGTTACTGCATCTTAGCTATACAGGT
>JARFYF010000007.1:22654722-22665317 GCA_030265395.1 Rhina ancylostomus | reverse complement strand
TACCACCAGGCTCAAGGACAGCTTCTATCCCACGGTGATAAGACTATTGAATGGTTCCCTTATACGATGAGATTGATTCTTGACCTCACAATCTACCTTGTTTGACCTTGTACCTTATTGTCTACCTGCAATGTGCTTCCCTGTAGCTGTGACACTTTACTCTGTACTGCCTCAATACACTGTGTAATGAATTGATCTGTATGAATGGTATGCAAGACAAGTTTTTCACTGTATCTCAGTATAAGTGAGAATAATAAACCAATACCAATAACCTCAGTTACTATAGACTTTAGTGTTAACCACAAAATTGCTCCCTTTAAAAGTGATTTTCAACTTAAAACAGACTTTATAAAATTTAAAAACCAGTAAATAAAATGTTTAAACTATCCTAGGTGTGCCCATCCAAAATGGTTAAAAGAAAGTAAAACAAAATCCCCGCTTTGCTGGAGCTGTCTAATGCAAATCTATGTCCTTGACAACCTTGAATAGCCTTGGGAGCTTAGAAAGAATCTTTCCACTAAAATCACGTCCTCAAGATGGACTATCCACAGTCGGAGCACTTGTTACATGTGACCCCTGTGGAGACTTCAGTGGGGTATTGTTTGTCTGGGATATATCTCATCTGAATGTCAGTGCATTTCTTGACTTGCTGATGTATTGTACCAAGTGATTTCCTGCAAGTCCACTTGGCCATTCCCATGAGGAACTACGTGAAGGTGGGACTACATGGTTATGAAGTTTAGTTCACCATGGCTCACCAATGGTAATCAGTGTTCCATTTAGTGGGTAAAGCCACTGACTATACATGTTCTGAATTTGCTAATTACATTCCCTCATGCAGACCCCCTCTATACCTTCACCCCTTACCCTAAACCTGTGCTCTCTAGTTTAGATACCTATGCTACAGGAAAACATTTTCCACTATCTATCCTATAAATGCCCCTCATAATTTTGTAAATCTCCACGTATTCCCCCCTCAGTCTCCTCTGCTCCAAGGCAAACAAGCCTATCTAGTCTCTCCTCATAATTGAAATGTTCCATCCCAGACAACGTGCTGGTGAATCTTTTCCACATTGTCTCCAGTGTGATCGGCTCTGCCCTATAGTGCAGTGACCAGAGCTCTTCACTATAGTCCAGCTATGGCCTCAACCAATATTTTATAAAGTTTTACCATAACTTATCTGCTCTTATGACTGGGTTAATGAGGGCAAGTATCCTGGGTACTTCTTCACTTTTGCCGCCACCTTCAAGGAACCTTGGACCTGTACACTAAGGTCCCTCAGTTCCTCAATATTCCCTAAAGCTGTGCCATTTATGTCCTACCCTAGTAGGCCATACTAATAGTTCTACTCTAGTAGTAGGAATAGTCCTCCTGCTGTATCATTTATCAGGATTAAATTCCATCTACTTTTGCTCTGCATATATTACCAACTGATGAACATCAAGACTATCCTCATCACTGTTAACACCACCAATATATGAGTAATTTGCAAACTTACTAATTATATCTCCTACATTCAAAAGCAAACTGTTAATAAATATAATAAACATGAAATGTCCAGCCCTAATCATGAGGTACACCATTGGTCATAGGCTTCCAATCACAAAAACAACTGTCCACCATCTCCCTCTGCCACCTATTACCAAACCAATTTTGGATCCAAATTGCCAACCTGCTTGAATCCCATAAGCTTTAACTTTTTGGATCTGTGGATTACCTCAATTATATTGCCCTCATTGGTATATTTTGTTACTTATGTGAAAAATTCAATCAAATTTGTTACATAGAACTTCCCCCAAACAGAGCCACATTGACTTTCTTTGATTCACCTCTACCTTTCCAAGTTTAGATTAAGCCTGTCCCTCAGTTTTTTTCCAATTACTCCTCTACCACTGACATTAGGCTTACCATTGAAAATGGAAAACAAAACTGCAGTTGCTGGAAATCTGAAATAACAACAGAAAATGCTGGAAATATTCAGAAGGTCATGCAGTATCTGCAGAAAGGGAAATAGTTAAAGTTTGAGGTCTGAGAAAGAGAAAACAAATTAGTTTTGTGGAGGAGGGATGGGTAGAACAAAGGGAGTACTTCTGATAGGATAAGATCAAATGTATATATATCACAGTTAATTAGTAATTAGGATCAGATTAAGCTTTGTCTGTGTAACATGTTGCTAGTTGCAAAGTTATGGGCCATGCCCAGCAGATCCTATTAACAAATAGAAAAAGAAAAACTGAGCCAAAGCAGAGGTGACCATTTCTGATATAGACAGAAAGGAAGAGTGAGATGCTAAATTTGAGAATTCTATATTTATTCCATATTTATTCCTGAAGGAAGATGGGATTTTGTTCCTCAGGCATGCATTGGGCCTCATAATAGTTGAGGACGCCACAGTCAGAAAGGTCAGAGTGGGAGTGGTATGGTGAATTAAAGACATACGCAAACAGAAGCACAGGGTCACTCATGCAGATTGAAATTATTCAGTTTATCCTTGCTGAACTTTTTGAATAAAGGTACCATATTTGATGTCCTCCAGTAATCTGGCATGTCCCCTATGCCCAGTGAAAATTTAAAGATCTCTGTTAGATCTCCAGCAATTTATTTTCTTACTTATATCTTACCATATTAGCTTATTATCTTACCATAATAATTACCATAATAGTCTGGGATATATTTCAGCAGGTCCAGGGGAGGTAGAGTCATAGAGCCATTATGCAGGTAAACAAGCCCTTCGGCTCAACTGGTCCATGCCCATCTAAGCTCGTCCCATTTGGCCCATGTCCCTTTAAACCTTTCTTATCTATAAATCTGTCCAAGTGTTTTTTAAATGTTGTTAATGTTCCTCCCTCAGCCATTTCTTCTGGCAGCTTATTCTATTTACGGACCTTAATTTTGTCTGCCAATGATATTTTGTGACCCCCTCTTTGCCCTCCTAATAATACCCCCTTTCCCACCCCACCCTACACAGAAGGTCTTTCCTGTTTTCAGGTCTCTATCTCTGCCATATGCTTTTAAAATAAAATATCCAGTCCTCAATAATCCCTTGACATCCAGGATATTTTGGACATGATGTCCTTATCTTTCACACATTGGCCCTAAACTTTTATTATTTCGTTTTCTTAGCAGAATTGTTGCTTAAGCATATCTTGCAAAAATTCAATAACTTTCAAATGTTGCAATGCCTTTAAAATAGCAAAAGAGCTCCAGATTGCCTCCCAGGAGCAATTTCTGTCAAAAATATTTCTGGAAAACTTCATTTGATGACATTAAGGCAAGTGTTAAAAAGATTGGTCCAAGGTAGATTTTAAGGAACTTATTAGAGGGAAGAGATGTAGGATGCAGAGAGGTTTTGGGAGGGACTTCCAGTGTCTGTGTCTTGGCAGTTGAAGATAAAGCTGCCATTGATGGAACCATTAAAATTAGGAAATTCCAGGGCTAGAATTGCTTGGAAGCTTTTAGGGCAAAGGGCAAGACCATATAGGGAATTAAAAGAATGATGAGAATATTAAAATTGAGAATGCGCAATCAGATTCCTGGACATGGTTTTTATGCTACTCCTATAAGTAATTACTCAAAACAAAATCAGATGATGAATTATGGCCGAAGTACTTGTGGCAAAGAATCTTCAGATTTTTCTGATATTTTCTGAAATGAACTTGCTTGAAAAGATACCAAAGTATAATTATTCTTACAATGAATTTTGACCACCTAATATGGTTGATTATATAATTATAGGTGTTTAGACTACAAATACATTTGAGTATGTGGTCTGTTTCCTTTCAAGTAAAAACTGAAAATGCTGTAAAAACATAGTAGGTCAGGCAGCATCTGGGGAAAAAGAAGCAGAATTAACATTTTAGGTTGAAGATGTTTCATCAGAATCAGGAAAGAAAGAAAACTGAGTTTAAGTTGCAGAAAGTTAGATGATGGCTGTTCATCAACAGCTTAACACTATGGCAACTGTGGCATCACCTCATTAGAGATATTCCCTTAGTCCTATTCATCCCTTCCCTACCCTCTGCAACTTAAAAGTTACCTGATTTCTCATTTTATGCCTCTGATGATTAAGAATAAAGTCCACAAATTTATAATTTACTGATTCTGGGATTAGAATTGAGCATTTTGCTTATTCTGCAATAATTGGACAAGATAATTGCCATAGCTACTCTGATCACTTTCTTGCTGTTCTTTTGCTAAGCATTGAATATTACCAAATATGGTTCTGGTTAGTTATGCGTAGAACTTTTTTTGTTCTTTGATATTACATTAGACTTCACTATTTGGAAATTTCGTCATTCTTGATACAAAATTAGAAATAGTAGGAAACCTCAACATTAATTCCATCGGCATTTCAATTTGCATCTTCTCAGCTAACATCATGACATTGTCTACGGCTTTCTCTCTTAATTCTGTTTCTGTTTTACTGGGATGTCCAATGTCTGAAGCTTGCATTACAACCTTTCAATAAAAATTTTATCAGTGGCTTTCAAGAAACATTCATGTGTTTTGGGGTTTTCCTTCGTTTGCCTGGATCGCAACTTCTTTGAAACAAGATATGGCTTTAAAAAGTTCATATAATCGTATTACTTTTATGTGCATGAAAAGTCAAAGAGCTTGATAGAATTTAACCTGTAAAACCGTGAGAATCTTGATAGAATTTAACGCAAATAATTGAGAAAATAATTTGACCTTGGCACTTGACGTTAGATTATTTAGACAAATTTATAATATGCTGATGGGTTTAACTAAAACCTTTAATCCAAACACTTTACAATGACATGGGCAGAGAGTGGAATAGATGCTGAGCTAAAGGGATTAAAAGTGGTAAATAGAGGTTTATTAAAAAAGATGAGTTTCAAAGTAATCTTAAGACTTGAGAATTGGAGGTGTTTAACAATGGAATTGTGAAGACATGGTATTTGTGGCATTAATGAAAAACACTATGATGCTGGAGGAACTCAGCAGGCTAGGCAGCATCCATGGAGAAAAGCAGGCAGTCAACGTTTTGGGTCAGGACCCTTCTTCAGGACTGAAGGTATGAAAAGGGGAAGCCCAGTATATAGGAGGGAAAAGCAGAGCAGTGATAGCTGGAAAAAAGAGGGGAGGCGGGTGGGCACAAGGTGGTGATAGGTAGATGCAGGTAAGAGAAAATGATAGGCAGGTGTGGGGTAGGAGGGGAGAGCAGATCCACCAGGGGATGGGTCAAAGGTAAGGAGAGAAAAGAGGGGTAGAAAAAGATAGGCTAGGAAAGGGAAGAAAAGCATAGTTGGGGGGTGGGTGTGGGATTACTTAAAGTGGGAGAATTCAATGTTTATGGCATTAGGCTGCAGGTTTGCAGCCTGGCTTGCTGAGTTCCTTCAGCATCATAGTGTTTTTCTTCTAGATTCCAGCATCTGCAGTCCTTTGTTTCTCTATTTGTGGCATTGATGGAACGTGTATTTTTGATATGTGCTGCCTAACTGTTCTCAATAGGCACAGGGTGCAGTAGCAAGATAAGTAAGAGAATGACTGTTATTGTGTGCATACATGGATGTAATAATGAAATCACACACAGCAGTTGATCCCTGCCATCTGTTCTGAGGTAACTGCAAAGATTTTCACCAGCTGTAAGCATTAAGAAAGCATCACCAAAAATTAAAACTTTTAGAACAATGTGGAGCTAGGTAAAGAAGCAGTTGATATTTTCAACTCAATATTGCATGACATAGTTTAGAGAATTGTATCTTATCTGCTAAATTGATGTTTCAGAATTATTTAATTGCTGACTTTTTGATCATTTTCTGCCACACACTAATCTTGAACATGCACATTTCTCTCCATTTCCATCAAGCCCTCTGAGTCCATTGTGTCCATTTACTTTCTCAATGGTATTACCACTAAACTGTTAAACTTCCTTTCTTGGCAGTTTGTTTTGTCACCCTTTCTTTCTTCATTCATTCGTACCCTTCAACCTGTCAGACAGACCATTGCCAGCTTACTACTTAAAAAAGAACCCTTGCTTCCTCTTCCCAGGCAACTGCTGCTTGTCTCTAATATCTGTTTCCTCACCAAAATTCTCACGTCATTTTCAAAAACTCTGTTTATCTCTCCTTCAACTTCATGTTGGATTCACTATTCAGTTTTCATTTTGAGCCACATAAGTGAAACCGTTATTATCAAAGTCACAAATGACATTTTTTTGTGTGTGCATGAATGTGATAAGTAACCCAGGGCTACTGTATCAAAATTGTCTGTTTTAAAGACAGAGATGAGAAAAAAATTCTTTATCCACAGGATAATGAATCTTTGAAATTCTCTATAAAAAGAACTGCAGAGGCTCATTCATTGAATATATTAAAGATTAAGATTGATCATTTTTGGATATGATAAGTTTAAAAGGACATGGATATCGTGAGAGGGAATGGATCTTGTAGAATGCCTAATTCTTCTGGTTCTTGGATTATATTCTTAAAAATCTTGACAAATCTATTCTTCATTACAAGAGGTTTAAGTGTGTCTTTAGTGGTTAATGAAATGTAATCATTGTTTAGAAAGTTACCTGGAACCAAAAAAAATTATTAATCTATGTACTATATTAATAAATGTATTGTGAATCTGTTGCATATTTCAAAAAATAAACAGTTTAAATATATTTTATGTAAGTTTGGTTATTTTTTTTCAATTATTGTAATCATTAATGTATATTTGAACGTTTTATTCAGGAAACTATAATCTTAACAAAGTTAACTAAAAATGTGCTTGCTGCTTTTCTGGAATGCTGTGTGAAAATGCAGAAATTATTTGGTGTGAATGACTCTTCAACATTGACATTAAAGCTGCTTGATGCCAGGGACCTCCTTGAACCAATGCGCGACAAAATTTGGAAAAAGGCAAGTTCTCACTACAAGGATTGCCTTGTGTTTGTGGGAGCTTTGTTTAAAGTCTTGGAGTAGCATTGCTTTGCTGATGATTACAAACTCAGTGTCACATACAGTGGTGGGGAAAGGTGAAGGATTCAATTTCTAAATTGATAAATTTAATAATATAATGATAATACAAGGAGAAATTTACTGCTTGTCTACATGAATTTGAATGAGAATAATAAAGTTGCTGTCTTTCACAATCTGATGAACAAAATATAGCTATGTTTAAATACCTTGCAATAAAAGCCCTTATGTTATGGTATACAATCACAAAACCTAAACACTGGATGTTGAAATTTCTGAACTTTAAACAAAAATGTGGAAGTACCTCGCAGGTCAGTCAACTTCTGTGAAGATGGAAGCAGTTAATATTTGGTTGTTTTTTTTTCATCACTCCGGGGAGAGTTGTATAAGATTTAAGATGCAGAGAAAGGGGATAGTGTATTACAATCCCAAAGGCCAAAGGTATTATAAACACAAAGGTTGTACTCAAATACATTTTCTAAGTTTGTGGACTCTATGGCCTAGAAATCCCTTCACACAGCTCCAAAAAAAAGCTTTTGCAATAGAAATTTGGTTTAACTAAGAGTTGGGCAATATTCTGTCCACCAGGAATTTTGATTTCTGACTTAAGAATTTCATCTGTGCCAAGTATCTTCAACACCCAAGCTTTATTTCCAGTTTGATTTTCAGTCTCACTGGTCTGAAAAAAGAACTGTCCTTATTTACTTACAGAACAACCATCTTTTACTAACCTCTCCTGAAACATTGATATGTATAGGCCAAAACAAGAGCTGCACTGTTTTTTCTTACTGACAACTATGACTAAAGATAGACGATTGTGCTCCTGCACTGTTTTACCTGTGGAGATCAAAATTATGTTCACACTTGCTTTCCAGGCCTTGGAATCATTCAGGCTAGTGATGCTGATCTCTGCTACATCTCACAGTTTGCTGCTTAGGGCTTGGTAGTTAGAAGTATGCTCTTGTTTTGTTTTACGTCCCTGTAAGGGTTTGCGAATGCTCAGCTAAAATAATGGCAGCTGCACATAATTGCAGTAGATAAATAATAATATACTGAAATTGATACCAGTATACAAGGAAACCTGCAGAGCTGTTCAATGACCTTCACCACTGAATATTGTGATCTTTGTTGAACTTTAACAAATAGTGTTAGGGTGACATGTAGTACTGTTTTGATGCTATTAAAATGCGGTTAAGCAATTTCTAGGCTCATACCTATTTTTATATAAATTTGTTTGACAAGTCTATCACAATTGGGAAGCAGGTTTTTTTTCATGCTTTATGTCAGTGGTTAGTGCTTGCTTGTTTTGATTTGGTATGTTACTGTTAAGCTTTGGACAATGTAGTAGTCTTGTCAAAGTGCAAATACTTGAAAAATTGTGACTGCTTTGTTAAGATGCCATTGTAATAGAGATACCAATACTTGTGAAATGAGAGGGATACAGTGATAAAAAGAAATGTTTTCAGCAATTGGAGGCTTTATAAGGCATGTAATGTATTTGGAGCAGAGCAAGAGGAAATACTTTGCATAAACTTGTGAGGTTCAAAAAACATGTGATTATGTTAGTGAGTGAGACCAAACTTTGAAATATTCAAGATTAGATTGGGTAGGTAGATAAAATAAGTGAGGATTAAGGAATCTGGGAGCAGGTTAAATGAGTAGGACAACTTCCATGACTAATAGGATGGAATTGTTTCCACCTTCTAAGGTTGATGTATTTTATATCGCCCATAATGATAGCAGCAGTCATAATGAACCTTGAAGTCTAAATTTTAAATTTGTATTTGGGAATCTGAAGAATACAGAGCAGCAGGTTTGTGACTGAACAAGGCAAAATTTTTAAAAATTCCATCACAATTCAGAATAAACAGAGTAGTGAGAGAACAAATGGAATAAACCAACCAAAATTCTTGCACAAACAAAAAATTCAGGAGCACTGCATTTCTGATGTGGTATTCTATCAGCTGAAGCTAAAGAAATACATACTATTTTGAGCCTGAGAGCCTTCAAAGTACTTGAAATGATGGGATTATTGCTTGGCAATTCAATTGCATAAATCTGTTTTTGTAGTTGATTTTTTTAAAAATGAGTGAAATGTGATCATGACCATTTTTGGAGCTTGTCACTTGGTAAATTTGATCAGGCATGTCCTATTGTCAGTTTCCCTTGTGACCCAGACATAATGCCTGAGGTGGGGCAGCACATGAGATGTCACTCCCAATGCAACTTATTTTTGGAGCAATGCAGGGGGATCCTGGAGCATAATGTTCTGGGGTTTCTCATTGTTGGGAACGCTGAGGACAACATGGTCTTAGTGGCACTGCGCCAGACTTATATGTCTATGTCCCCAGGCCCCACCTTCAGCCCCATCCACAATCTGAGCTTGGAGCAGAAGACCAGGAGGTGTAATTTCACCCCACAAAAATGTGCAAATCTCTGATCATGGCCCAAAACAGTCATTGGTTTATTATATCTGTGTTATTCAATCACACACTTTATATTTGTACTAGTTTTGAATTGGAGGCTTAAAATGTAATTCTTATGAATTTTTTGAGTAATTTTGAAAGAAACATGCTAAACAGTTCCCTGATGCTTGATACTGAAGTTGGTATTATGTTTCTAGTTATTTGTACACTTTTGAAATATATAATTGATCATAACAGTTTGCTTTGAAAAAATACACATATTTTAATTTCCTTTCTGGCTTTTTTGTCTGTTCTGTTGATTGTCTAAGTTAAAAGTTTCTACCTATCAAGCCCATCAAAACTCCTCAATTTTTAGAACCTACTTTAATCCCCCTTTCAGCTTCCAAGAAGTAATATCCCAGCATCTCTAGACTTCACATGGCTTAAATGCTTCCTTTCCTCGTGGCATTTTTGTACATTTCTGCAGTTTAACCATGACCTTGACATCCTTTCTGAAATGAGGTGCTCAGAATTGAACATGTATTCCACCTCAGGGTTCATCATAACTTCCTTGCCTTTGCGTCCTAGCATACTTTATTTAGATTCTTTATTTAGATTCTTTATTTAAACTTGATCAGTCATCTTCAGACATTTCTTATAAACATTATCTCTGTTCCTACCTCAACTTCAAATAGTACAATTTAATTTAAATTGCCTTTACTCATTTTGTTCGCAAAAGGGATTAGTTAGCTACATTAACTTCTGACTTTGTCTATTTGCTTTTAATATCAATTAAAAAGTATTTGCAAAGTTTATGTAGTTGAGAAGTTGAATATTATTGATCATTTAACATTCTGGCGGCACAGTAGTGTAGCAGTTAGTGTAACGCTATTACAGCGCCAGCAATCGGTGTTCAATTCCCGCTGCTGTCTGTAAGGAGTTTGTATGTTCTCCCTGTGACTGCGTGGATTTCCTCTGGGTGCTCTGGTTTCCTCCCACATTCCAAAGACACACGGATTAGTAGGTTAATATGGGTGTAATTTGGTAGCACGGGCTCACTGGGCTGGTGGGGCCTGTTACCGTGCTGTATAAATAAAGTTTATAGAGCCTATTTTATAATGCAGAACTAAGATTATTAAACATAATGTAAGAAATGAGGATTGGTAATAGACCTAAAGCCCTTTGATCCTTAAATACCCTATACTCTGCTTCTCCTTCCTCAAAGCCTCTCTATATGTTAGATCTGACTTTACTCCATGCACT